>OVAN01010883.1:0-15246 GCA_900406275.1 Anastatica hierochuntica
CTAAATGCAAACGCCAAACGCAAACGCTAAACGCAACCGCGGAACGCTCACTTTGCGGTTAGCGGCGGCGGCGGAAACGCAGCGGCAGGCCCTCGGTTTCACGAACGCGACGGCTTGGGATCACGGCGCGGGCTGAACGGCGGAGCGGTGGTGCGGTCGACGACGGAGAGGGCTCGATCGGCGCTCGGAAAGGCCCGAAACGGTTCACGGCGGCTAGATCGGGGCTCGGAAACGGCGGACAAGGCTCGACCGGCGGCAACAAGGCTGGATTCGACTGCTGCGGGGCTGGAACCGACAAAGCCGGCGGCTCGGAGGGTTGATCGGCGGCTGAGATCGGCTCGGGTAGTGACCACGGCGACGGGAAAGGCTCCGGTGATGGCTGCAGGTCACGATCGGGCTCGGTGGCTCGGTTTGGATCGGATGGTGGCTCGGGTGGATCGGATAGCTTGACGGCTAGGGTTACAGTTTCGGGAACAGAATTCTGCAGAGCTTCGCTTCGGGTTGCNTTTAAATAGGAAGGAGAGGCTGCGGTTTGACCTAGGGCTCCCTCGGTTTGGCCTAAAGCGGGTTGGTCGAATCGGTTCAATCCTGATTCCAGGTCGGGGTCACTACATGTTAATTATTCGAAACAAGTAAAAGTAATACAACATGGCATTTACAATTAAAATTGCTAATCAAACTAAATTGAAAAAAATGAAACTATAAATGTATGTGACATTTACATTACAGAAGTCTTGGTCGCGAATTTAAGACATGAGAAAATGAGTAATTCAGTAACGGGTTTAAATATAGCACGAGATAGCCCAACAATATCTCATTTGTTGTTTACTTGTTTACATATGATAGTCTTTTTTTTCTACAAAATAGAAGAGGTCCAATGTCGATCAATCCTCGAGATACTACAAAAATATGATACAGTATCAAACCATCTCATGAATTTTGACAAATTGTCGGTTTTGTTTGGAAAAAATGTCCCTCGCCTGACAAAAGTTCATATAAAAAATATGTTAGGTATTGTTTAAGAAGTGAGCGTGGGAGATTATTTAGGTATTCCTGAATGCTTAGGTGGATTGAAGAGTAAACTATTTAATTATATTAAAGAACAGTAAAATAACCGAATAAATGGATGGTCATCCAAATTTTTATCCAAAGGGGAGCAAAGATATACTGATTAGATCAATTGCTCTTACCTTATCTACTTATGTCATGTCATGCTTCCAACTTCCCAAGAGTTAATCTCGAAATTAACTGGTGTAATTTCTAAATTCTGGTGGAGTTCTTATAGATGTAACTGCGGTCTCCGTTGGAATGCCTGAAATAAATTTTGTACCCCGAAAGAGGAAGGGGGTTTGGGTTTTAAGTCCTTGGAGACTTTAATTCGGCATTACTTGCTAAGCAATTGTGGTGATTATATCAATTTTTAATTCTTTTGTTGCAAGAGGGTCTTGGAAAGAATATATTTTCGAAGAATTTGTCCACTTTTTGCCAAAAAATCACATTCGTCATCCTTTGGATAGAGGGGTAATCTTCCGTCATAGGAATTACTGAGACGAGGTAACCGAATTAGTATAAGGTCAAGGTTGGAAATATCGGTCTGGATTGATATGTGAATACCATATGATTTTTCTCTACCGACACGGGGAAAAGGTGGTTGGTTACACCCTAACCTGAAGGTTCAACATTTGATTAATCCAAATAAAAATGGAATGGCGTTTACCAATTCTCTAAGAGTATATGGATCCGGAAGACGTAACGCTTATCAGGGGTATACAACCAAGTAGGACTGTCAAAAGGAATATTTTGCTCTGACATTTTACTACATCATGAAAATATACATTTAAATCGGGATATCGCATTCTTGAAAATTTGGAACAGAATAACAATGCATATTCAGAAGAACGACCAAGCCTCACTTTATTGAAAGCTCAAGTTTAACAACTGGATTTATGTTAAAAATGAAGCACTTTATGTGGCGGGTAGTTTCGGATGTGTCGGTGGTGCCGACACGATAATCACAATGAGGAGTAGTGTGTGATATTACTCGTAAATGTCGTGGTTTGGTTGGAAAGACAATTAATCATGTCTTCTTCGAATGTCCTAATACGATAAAGGTGTAGTCTTTGTCTTTTGTTCCCATCATGAGTTTAAGCTTCCATGCACGCTCAGTATTCACGAATTTAGATGAACTTTTCTGGAGAATTTCGTCGCTTTTAGAGTAAAATGTAACGAAGAGATCTATATATGGATAATCTAGTTTTTATGAAAGGCAAGGAATTAGAAGGTGTTTCAAGGGGTGGAACTGGAGACAAAGTGTATTATGGAACATGCTATAAGTGAGTATTTGTTATGGAGGCAATCACAACAAATTCCCTCCAAAGAAAAGCAAGATTTGACTCAGGAGATAAGCAGTGCAACGATAATTCGTTGCAAAGTGGATAGTTCTTGAAAAATTACGAATCCAAGATCAAGTTTTGGATGGATATGTGAAGCTCCAGAGGGTAGGACAGTTTTGATCTGGGCCAAAAGTACAAGACGGAGTTTAACACCACTACACTGCGAGATGAAAGCTCTTCAATGAGTTATGAACGAGATCATTGATAGAAGGATAGATTGTCAATACTCTTAGAAAAACTGCGCACAACTTATTTCTATTATTCAGGATCCTGTAGAATGGTCGGCTTTCTCAAATTTCGTTGGCCATCTTTTTAATATTTATTTTAATTTATGATTTTCTAAACTCCAAAACAGACTGTCTAGCGACAGTTACCAGATTTTGTGATACGTAATTTTTTTTTGTAAACTCTTTCCCTCCCGATTAGATCATCCATCGCAGAAGTTTTAATAATTAATAAGTTGGTTGGAAAAAAAGAAACTTATGTGGCTTTCTCTTGACTGTAAATAACAAGATATCCAACTTTATACATCTTTCGTGGATTTTGAGTAATACACATCCCGATTATGAAACAAAAATCAGGCTAATGGCGGTGAATAATCTTTTGTTAGATATATAATTTATAAGATTTGACTTTTAGTTATATACTGAAAAAAAATTTATATAAAATTTGAATATAATCTCAAACCTAGTCACACATGTCATCATTATACAAAATATTTATCAATTCAAAATTTGAAACGTTTATAACATTAATTTTTATGACTTTTATCTGAGTGTATTTTGAAATATTTCTAGTGATATTCCAAAATGTATTTTGGAAAAAGGTGCGCATACTCTATTAAACATAAACATTGTCCAACATGACACATAAAACGGTCAGAGGAATCTTCTGCTTAATTAGAATACAACATGACATATTAAACTATGTAAATTGAATTTTTTTTTTTTTTGTTTAACTAGTTCATTATTCATAAATTAAATGATTACATAGCAAGGAGTAACATCAGACATAACACGATGCGAAAGTCGATCGATAAATTCAAAGAAAAAAAAAAATTAAAACAGCAGAATAAAAGATACACAATATTTGAAGAATTTGATAAACCATCTTCCGGAAATGCCACATACGAACAAATTGATAAAGAAATCACCACCATTCCATATTCTTTTTTTCTTGTATGCAAATGTGATTTATTAATTCAAATGAAAATACACTGTTTACATGGTACAAGATCAGTCGATCATAAAATAGAATAACAAAGCATTGATCTTGTATTGTACAATACTACACAATCAGGAC
The DNA here is from genome assembly GCA_900406275.1 of Anastatica hierochuntica. Classification (NCBI taxonomy): domain Eukaryota; kingdom Viridiplantae; phylum Streptophyta; class Magnoliopsida; order Brassicales; family Brassicaceae; genus Anastatica; species Anastatica hierochuntica. The sequence goes on from OVAN01010883.1 coordinate 3,696, forward strand.
TATAACAAGATCAAAATGACAGAGTATGAAGGCTATGTAACCCAAATGATCTTGTAACCTACATCCAATGATCTTGCTTCCTTTTCCAATCTATCTGACATTGTGTTTTCATCTCTTCTGATTTGGTGGAAGTTATAATGTGATGGGACTTCTGCTAGGCTCTTTATATCATCTATATACACCGAGATTCCTCTAATTGATATATCATGTTGATTCTTCCTCCTCCACTTATGGAATGCAGAATAGATAGTCTGGTTATCTCCTTCAAAATCCATATTATTGTAGCCTAGCCTCCTTACCTGAGTTATGACATCTCTGAGTCTGTACGCCTCTGCTTCCAGTGGACTATTCACGAAGTCAATGGATGCTTTGCCCTGAACTTGTAGCTAACCATTAGGAGCCTTGAGCAACCAATTTATATCAGCTTTCTCTGAGTTAGATATCCAAGATGCATCAACGTTGCACTCCAACTTTGATGCATACGGGTGATTATCTATAACTCTGCTTTGAGGGTGAAGCAAAAAAGACTTTTGGCTCTCTGCTTCTGACTCTTTATGGTGTGCTTGAAACCACATGTTTATCTCTTGCAATGCTTTGTTGATAATGTATGGGATTGGTTCTGTATGACCTTTGAATATGAGGTAGTTCCTCATTTTCTAGAGCCTCTATCCTACTATGGCTGATAGATTTGTGAGCTTACCTTCAATGGCGTTGTTGGAGTCAAGTATCCATTTGATATTCAGCTATAGATTATTGCGCATAATCTCTTCATTTGTTGGCTTATGACTTGGTAGAAGACTCTATATTTCTCTAGCTACTCTACAATGAAATAGTAAGTGGATCTCAGCTTCAAGAGCTTCCCCACACAGATGATAATCCAATATAGCTTTCACTCATGTGCTTCCTAAGGAGACATTTGTTGGTAATCCATTGTGGCCTAATCTCCACCAAAAAGTTCTGATTTTTGGTGGTATTGGAAGCTTCCATAGCTTAGAATATTTAAGAGATCGTAGTTCCCTTGAGTGATTAAGACCATTATGTGATAGGTGGTATCATGACCTTACTGTATATTCTCCATCTCTATTACGGATCCATTATATAGTATCTGGTGTAAGTAAAAGTCTGGTCTTTATTAGCTTTATAAGGTTCTGGTCTTGAGATTCCACCAATTGTGAGATAAGACTACCCTTCCATATAGTTTCTCCTTGATCCAAAAAAACAGCCACCTTCATGTTTGGCTCTATCTGAGTTGCTTTTGGCCTAGGAGGTCTTGGAGGTGTAGACGGCAACCAATTATCTTTCCAGGCCTTGATTATTTTTTCCATCTCCTAACACCCATTTTATACATGTTTTAATGATGTGTAAGGCTTGTTGCAATCCTTTCCATGCTTGGGATGAGTTTCTTGGTGTTCCTGCATCAATAATGGTGTTCTTAGAGAAATACTTTGCTTTAAAAACAGTAGCAAGTAGAGATTCAGGGTGTTTTAGTATTCTCTAGTATTGCTTGGCCACCATAGCTTCGTTGAAATGTATGAGATCCCTTATTCCCAAACCTCCATACTTCTTAGCTTCTATGATTTTCTCCCATGAAATCTAATGAATTTTTTGCTTATCCTTAATAGTTGACCACCAAAACCTTCTTAGCAACTGCATAATTTTTTGAAAGGGGTTTCTTAGGTAAAAGAAAACAGGACATTGCATAATTTGGTAACGTTGTAGCAACTGATTTTATGAGGATCTTTTTTCCAGATGGAGACAACAATTTTGTGTACCAACTGTCAAGTCTATTGTCCAACCTCTACCTGATATAATCAAAAGAAGTTGTTAGATTTCTTCGCAAGATCTGAGGCAGTCCTAAGTATTTACCAGTCCCCCAATCTTTTTTTAGATATGGTTTCTTTGATTTTGTTTTCTTTCTGCAATAGCGTATATTTACTAAATATTAATGATGATTTGACATAATTGACCTTCTGACCTGATATTACACCATAGCATTGGAGGGCATCTAAGACTGTCTTGATTTCCTCCTCAGTAGCTCTGTAAAATAGGATATAGTCGTCAGGAAACAACATGTGTGTTATTGCAGGTCCACCTCTGCTAGCTTTAAAGCCATGTATAAGCCCTCTTCTTTTAAGATTTGACAGCAAGTTTGATAGCCCTTCAGAACATATCAGGTAGATATAGGGGGATAAGGGGTCTCTTGCCTTATCCCTCTATTAGGTATGATTCTTCCCTGAGGCTCTCCATTAATTAACACAGAAAAATAGACAGTTTTAATACATGACATTACCCAATTACACCCAACATCAGCAAAGCCTAGGGCTTCATCATATATTCAATGTAATCTCACTCTACCTTGTCAAATGCCTTTGATATTTCTAATTTGAGGGCAACAAATTTGTGTTTCCTTCTCCTGGTGGCCAAACTATGGATTAACTCATGAGTAATTAATACATTATCCGTTATCAACCTTCCCGGGATGAAAGCAGACTAAAATTCTGAGATTATGACATGCATCCATGGCTTAAGTTTATTGGCTAAGATCTTGGTGATTATCTTATAAATTACATTGCACAGACTTATTGGTCGATAATCTTTTATATCCTTTGGAGCTTCTATTTTAGGTACCAAACGTATGTGTGTATGATATAAGTCAAGAGGGAAGTGACATGTTGTGAAGAAGTCTTTAACAAATTGAATTAATTCCTAGCTGATGGAAGACCAATGATGCTGATAGAAGGCAAGAGATAGTCCATCAGGACTAAGAGCCTTATCTGGATGCATATTTTTTCTAGTTTTCCACCATTTCATATTCTTTAAATTTGGGATTCGTCACCATGCATATTTTGTGACTTTAGACAAATGTTCAAAAATTTTAGTCTCCATGATAAAATAGACATCTAAATATATATATAGAAAATGTGATTTGATTCTATTACCACATTTGCCAATCCTTCGTGACAAACTTAAGTATATACCCATTTGTTGTATAATATGCTTAACGTACTTATGCATCTGAAAACTGATGCTATTAAGCATATTCGATGTATCCAATAATATTCAGCATATAAAATACAATTACTATTTAACATTTCCTATTCAGCTTTTCTGATCTTTCCTCTTTTTTCGGATTGTGATCTTTCCGAGGGGGCATATTCCATTGTAAAAAATAGTTCGTGAACAAATATTTACATTACAAAAAAAAAGTATATAAAAGTATACCACACATGACACATGATACACTATTTTATACATCACGCTATAAAAAATGAGACTAGAGAAAATTTGGTCAAAGAACAATGTCTAAAACATAGTCGTATAGAATCATGAGATAGATAAAAATACATGGTTAGGCTCTTGCTAATTTTTAATATATTAAACAAATTTTAACCAGAAAAATACAAAATTTCAGCTAATTTCCTCTAATCATATTTTTTTTTTGTGGCGAAGAAAAGAAGCCTCTCATGCAAGTAGTCTAGTGAAGGATAAAGCGTTTAGGACAAAAGAAAGACACTTGTATGGCTAATCCTCCACGTCGATGTCTTTGTCCGCGTCTGATTTTTGGCACGTGGGTCCCGATCTCTATCATGACCATTCTAGCGATCGCTTTTCAATTATTAATAATTCTCCCTTTTTCAAAAATTCGCATTGCAATAAATACTTATTTACTTATATAGTTTTATGGTGAAAGTTTTTTTTTTTATAATACTCTAAACGATAACTTTTATGTCAAGGAACAAAACTTCTTTTCTATTCTTAAAGACACCGTGTAGTCATTAAAAGAAAAAATTGTTAACTTATTACTTAAACATATATACACCGTTTCATATGTTTTATCTAATCTAGCTCAACACGCTTTATTTATTTTTCAGTTAATCTAATTTCAAAAAGAGGTTAATGAAATACTAGTGACAACATAATTGTTTCTAGAAATCTAAATGTTAAAAATGGATTAAGAACTAATCTAATGTAACAATAGTAATAATTTAACTTTAACGGAAAATAAAATTCGAATTGTTTTAGGTATAGAGTATATCCGAATCTGTGATGCGGAGGTCTCGTGATTGGGCCATGCTGACACAGAAACTAGCTGTCTTTAAGCCTCAGATCTGACTCAAACCCAATCATATTATGACACGTCATCTTCTTCCAAACTCAATAGAAGCATCTAAGCACTTGTTCGCGGCGCCTTGTCTCTGTTTTCTCCCACCCTTCAGGTGGGTCCCAACACTTATCCGGGTCCCACATAGAGTTTTGATTTCTGACTATAAATATCTTTCTAGTTTATTCCTATTTTTCTTCAACCCAACAACAAAAGCAAAAAAAGGAGAAAAGAAAAAAACATTTCTATCTCTCTTTCTCTTTCTAAATGGATCGGCAAAATTCCGATGACATAATGAAATTTCTCGACGGCATGGCTAGCTCCGACGATGTTCTCTTTGGTTTTCTCGACGAAGGAAACAACTCACCGGGTGATTTTAACTTTGTCGCCGGCGAAGACGAAGCAGAAGCTGAAAACGACGCTGTTTGTTGCAATCCCGAAGAGAACATAAAGTTTTGGAAAGAACAAGAACAGCTTCTCCAGGTAAAAGAACTATAACTTGTCTCTTCTTTGATAAATATTCCAAACTTTGTGTTCTCATTAATTAATTTTTGTTTTTGGACAAAATCTTAAATGTGTAGGGGACACTTTATAGAACAAGTACAATTGAGACAAAGATTCGACAAGCAACAAAAGAAGCATTGAAAGAAGTAAGATCAAAGGTTTTGCAATGTGTTTGCCGGAGACCGGTGACTGACGGTTGCCGTAGCTGCTTACGTGGCGAAGTATCTCGCCGCCTCCGAGACGCCGGCTATGATTGCGTCATCTCCAAATCTAAGTGGAGAAGTTCTCATGAGATCCCTGCAGGTACAACTCAAACAAATTTTTTTCACAAATATTGTTTTTTTAATATATATTATAGTTTCTTTAATAAATGAAAGTTGATTTGTTATTCGATTTGGGATCTTTAGCTTAAGAATTTTTAAAAGTACTTCGTTTGAATATGGCCTTGTTTTGAATCTTTCAGCCATCGTTATCACCATTATTTATTGAAAAACTTCGTCAATGGAAATATCTAGATAATATAAAAAAATATGTGTTGAACTTATTGCTTATTTTTTATGTATGAAGCAAGTTGTCATTAATCATATTGTAGTTTGGACTAACCATGATTTATCTTAAACATTAGGTGAACATGAGTATTTGGAAATCGTGGACAAATCGGGTTCTAAGAAAGGCGATATCCGTGTGGTCATCGAGCTATCTTTTAGGGCGGAGTTTGAGATGGCTAGAGGAAGTGAAGAGTACAAGCGACTCATCGGAATGTTACCTGAAGTGTACGTTGGAAAAACAGAGAGACTTAAATCGTTAGTAAAAATATTGTGCACGGCGGCGAAGAAGTGCATGAAAGACAAGAAAATGCACATGGGTCCTTGGAGAAAACATAAGTATATGCAAGCCAAGTGGTTCGGTACTTCCGAGAGAAAATCCGTGAAAACGGTTTCCGAGGTGGAGACGGAAACCGAGGAGGATAGGCTTTCCAAGGGAAAACAAAGAGTGTCTATGTTGAAATTTGGTGCTTTTGGTAGTTTATCTACCGGAATGGGCCGTCCCGCCGCCGTAGCCGTCGTGTGATTATAAATTTATGGACCTATGAATACAAATAAGTAAGTTAGGGGGACAAAGTGAAATGAGTTTTCCCATTGATTGTCTAAGCGATGATTCTGTGTGTGTCCCAAACAGGGCAACTTCTTGGAATATTATAGTGTACAACGTTCTTTTAACTAAGATAAAGTTAAGTTTCCCTGGTTAGGTAAATAATTACACGATTTCCTCATTGAATGTTCATGTAATCATGTGATTATTGTCTATAGTCAACACGCTTTTACAACAATCACTTTAGTGTTTTTTTTTGGTTAGGCGAATTTTAAACGTGTGGGAAATATAAAAGGAATCATACATTTAAAAAAATTGTTAGATCTGAGAATTTTTTTACTGAGTCAACGCAAAAGCACAATCATATCATCCGCTCTCCTAAAATTTAGATCAGGTGATCCTTTAACACTTGTCAAAATTTTACATAAATTGTCCGGACAAACGTGGTCTACCGGTAAGAGCGAACTTTTTTTGGCGACAAATTGCGAGTTCGAACTCTGTCAGGCGAAACGACAATACGTTTTTCGATAAATAAAATAAAAAAGATGATAAATCGTTAGGTTGAAGAAGGCGTGATATAGTCTACCGAATGGAGTAAACTCGAAACTGAGCAGACGTGCAAGTATCACTTTTTCGATAGAGAGCATTAGGAACCATCTGAATCAATAATTATTTCAAAAGTAAAGATATGGGGATTGGTATTTACGAGAAATCTCTCCAATTCAATTTTACATAAATAGGCGTCATTCTTAATATTTAATATTGATTATACAATATTTAATGTCAAAGCCGTCTTAGCTCAGTGGTAGAGCGCGTGACTTTTAATCCCGTGGTCGTGGGTTCGATCCCCACAGATGGCGTTTTGTAACATTGTTATTATATTCGGATACATTGTTATTATATTCGGATAATATGTATCACGTCTAAATAAATTTTATTGATATACCAAAATACAAATATGATAACAAATCGGAATACAAAACGTCGGAATTAGGGGTGTCAATGCGGTTAGTCCGCCCCATTTAGTCCATTCCGCCGTTGACAGTTTTTTAGCGGATTATGGCGGGTCAACTCACATAAACCCGTAGTCCTAGATATGATAATTTTAACCCGCACCGTTTTACGACCGCGGGTTTTGCGATGTGTTTGTGGACACATACATAATTATTTATTTTGTAATAATATGTATTAATTTATTGGTATTTCAAACTTTTAAGGCCAATAAAACATCATACATACCTTAGAGTTTTTTTTTCCGGCACATGCCTTAGAGCTCTAAAACAGAGGATTGATAAATTAGAGTTACAAGTGAATTAGCCATAACTTAGTGAAAAGCATCAATGCATGAAATAATATTTTAAAAACCACATATAGAATAATCTTCTTAAAACCATAATACAAATCGTACGTAGTAAATGTAATGAATATGTTTTGATTCATGAAACATTCCTGTCATTCATAAGAATTGTTGCTTTTGTTGCATTGTTTCTTTTTAAAGTTTGTTTCTATAGTTTGAATAAAGATAGAAAGAGGCTGATTGGTGTTAAAGGCTGTAAAGACTTTATCATGTTTAAAGTCTTTACGGTAATATTTTCTCCAATCATACTTTTATTCCCTAATTTTTCTCTACAACTTTAACAGTCCAATTTTCCCATTGATTTTTTACTATCTATATCTTTAATGTGTGTTTTAAAAAGTCTCACTAAAAAGACTTTTGAGTGGCTGTAAAATTAATTTTTTTTTTATTTAAAAAAAATTAAAAACATATAGATAAACTCTTAATTTAAAATGAATTATGTTATAATCGATTAATAACCAATTTTTTTTTGTTAAAATAAAGAAACTTTCAAATAGTTTAGCCAATAACACTTTTTTTTACTTTTGGTTTATAAATCTAACGATAATTTTTTCGATGTTTTCTATAATATAATTACACTTTAACAAAAATATACTTAACAGTTACAATTTCTACAGGTTTATTAACAATCAAAATTTTATTATTACTAAAAGTAATTGTCGCATTCTCTACAACCAAAAGTTTCTACAACCAAAAGTCTTAAAAGTCTACAGCCAAAAGTCTTAAAAGTCTACAGCGAAAGCCTACAACCACAATCCTTACCAATCAGACCCAGAGATATAACACTATTTAACTTTTTTTTTATTTTTTTACCGTGACGCGGTCTAAACCCATTGACTATGCGGTTAAGACCGTATTAACCCGCAACCCGTAGTGAGTTGACCCGCAAAACCCGCTTATTTTTGGACTTAAAAAAATATAGCCCTAACCCGCCACATAGCAGAGCGGATTGGGCTCAACCCGCAGGTGGTTTGCCCGCATTGGCACTCCTAGTCAGAATACAAATTATTATATAAGCAAATATTTGCGTTGTATGTTGAAAGCAAAACATTTGGAAAGCGAATTTTGAAGTCGCTTTTTCCCGAAGTAAGCCTTACACGCTAACAAGAGTTGTGATATGTTACTTTCCTTTTCCATAAATCATCTCACTCTGATACGATAAGCATGCCATATTGGCATTATTCCCTTTTCCCAAATCGTACAATAAAAAGCTATTGAATTCGGTACATATTTTGAAAAGTCGACATGGTACCAATTCATATCTGCGTCCTTAATAACAAAGTAGACTTTGTTGTTTCCCCTTCACGACTTCATTGATAGTAAGTAATTCTCTTTGGAATAGTTATATTTGGATCCTTATACGCCAATCGATATACCATAAATATCTTAAAAATGTGTATTCGATCATTCCATTAATTGGAATTGAGTATATTGGTCATCATGAAAAACCGGAGGATTCTTCACGGAGATAACGGATTTATCGTGAGTAGGATCTGGGAACCAACACTTCCCAACGAACTATGAATGAACGGCCTCCCGGAAGGGAAGAAGAGACTGGAAACAAAACCGTTTCCACTTGCTAAAAGGAAGATCCCAAATCGAGACACAACAACTGATTTTCTTAGAAGACTGATCAAACATACATAGAGATTTTGGATGTAACAATGATTTGTGATCGACGTAAATCTCCATTATAGTCATTACAAATGATGCAATAATCCGACGTAGAAAGGTGAATCCAGCAAAATTTTGATATACGAGAGCGCCTCCCATCACTATTATTCAGAAACAGATGAAAAAAAAACTAAAAACACAAAAATCCACTGGCAAAAGTCGACGGCCGTGACGAAGATGAACAAAGCGATTTCTTTGTTTTCGTCTCTTTTTCGCATCTCTTACTCGTAAGTCTCTCCCTTAATGTTTTTAACCGTATAATATATTCGGATAATAGATTGTTGTTCATATAAAATTAAAAACCCCTAACCCTAGGCGGCGAAGGCGATCTCCACAAGGCGATCGACAAAGACGACCTCCAAAAGGTGATGGCAGCGGATCTCGACGACTCCTAGGCTCCTCTGAGCAGCACCTCCTTCCTCTCTCTGAACTCTCTCTCGATCCACACACGATCGCGACGGTGACAATCATGCAGGAGCTGGTTCTACGATCCCGACGACGATCTCTCAACCATTCTCCTCTGCGGCGTGGTAATGCTCTATTCCCTTGTGGTGTCGGTGCTATCGTCTCTTATTAGTGACAGAGCTTTCCCGATCCTCGATCGTAGATCTTCGTCAATTCTCTTCCGATCTTGGATCATGGAGCTTCTTCTTCGCCTTCTCTGATTAAACGATACTCTTTGATCTTGTTCTCTGATCTGGTTCTTTGTTCCCTGTGGTCATAGTTCTTTGATATGTTTGTCGCTTTCCCGTTGGGTTTGGTTTGTTATTGTGTTGTTAGTACTTTGGGGTGCTCTCTGGCCACTCGATGGTGTCTCCGTTGTCTTTCTTCTACTCCTGCTTGGAGTCATGTCACTCTTTCCGCATCACTGTGTTTCCGTGTTTCGTTGGTGTCTCCATTCGGTTGTTGTGTTCTTTTCGGATGGCTCGTAGATTTTCTGAAGCCGAGAAGGGGAAAAGTGTAGCGTCTTCTCGATGTTGGGTCCGCGATCAGCCAACTCGTCTCCCTCGTGTGGATACCTCGGCATTAATAGAGCCTAATAGGCTCATTTTGATTGGTCGTGTGTTTTATCCAGACGTGCAGAAACCAAAAGTTGTTATTAACTTCATTCCTCAGGTGTGGGGACTTGCTGGTGCCGTATTGGGCAAGGATTTGGGCTGTAATAAGTTCATCTTCAGGTTTGAATCCGAGGAGGGCTTGGATTCAGTGTTGCGTAACGCTCTGTACCATTTTAAGCATTGGATGCTAGTGATTCAGCGATGGGAGCCCATCGTCTCTGATTCTTTTTCTTCTTTTATCCTGTTTTGAGTTCAAGTTCATAACCTTCCCATTAACTTCCATCAAGTGGATATTTTGAAAGCTATTGGAGAGAATCTTGGTGGTTATATTGAATTTGATCGGGTAGAGGGACGTGTGCGTCTTAATGTTAATGGATTGAAGCCATTAATCATGTCAAAGAAGTTTGCCTTTCATACGCGAGAGGAGGATCCCTTGGAGTTTGTTTATGAGCGCTTAGAGAAACATTGTTTCTCTTGTTATTCACTCCTGCATAAGCAGAAGCATTGCCCTGTCTCCACATCCATTGCTAAGGAGGGGCTAGGAATGAGCGAACAGCTCATGCTAGACAAGTTGGAGACTCGTCACCGTCGCAATGATAAGCCTCTCGCGGGTCATGACTCTCCACGTCTCTTCCCACCATGTGCTGCTCGACCTGCTCTCTCTCCACATTTTGATACTCTTTGTTCTCCTCGGTGCGAGTACTCTCCTTCGAGGCACCATGGTTCTCCTCCAAGGCGCCATGGTTCGTCTCCTAGGAACCATTCCTCTCCTCCAAAGCGCCATGACTCTCCTTCGAGGTCTCGTGCTTCTATTACACGTCACTATGTTTCTCCGCCACGACATTATCCATCCTCTCATTATGGTCATCACCAACAATTCAAGCATGTTGACTATAGATATGTACACTCTTCCTCTTCTCGTCAGGTTGAGTCACCTTCTCATCGTTCGAAAGCCCAGATACCTCGTACTGAGGATTTATCTTTCTGTTTTACCTCTAGACTCTGCCATTCCCCTCTAAGACATTGTGGGGTCTCTCCTGAGCATGTTATTGCTGATCCGCCTTTAGCTCCTCCTCGTTGAGCCGTAGAGGTTGCTCGTAACCTTCAGAGATAGCGGGTTGATAATCATGTGGAAGCCTCAACCACTGTCTGATCTCGTAGACCAGCTTTAGAGCATGTTTCTCTCCTAGAAATGGCTCCAAGAACTTTGGCCTTGGAACACATTTCGGACTCGCCGGTGGTGGTAGACAAATAGCTAGAATCGGGGAAGAAGGTTCAATCGAACTTGCAAGTCTCCTCCACCAATATCCACGATGTTAGTGTTCACTTTGAAAGTGAGCCGTCAAAAGGGCCTGCTATTCGTGTTGTTAGGCGTAAGGTTAGAACATAAACTGCTTCTAATCCCCCTCAGCGAGAGCACCCATCTTGGTGGAATCCGAATGCAACGCTAACCTTCCAAGTTGGTTCATGCACTGCTCCTATGACTAAGGCGCGCAAGTCTAATAAGCCGAAGGTTCCTAAGGCCCTAGCTCCTAAAGTGCCAAAGGCCCCACGGATGGCAAAGCGTACAACTCTTAGGAAAACAGTGAAGGCTCCTCCGATTTCAAAGAAGAGGGCTGCTGATCGAGACCAAGCTGCTCCTCGCAAAGTGACAAGACTTGTAGTTCCTTCTTCTTCTGCTCCTATTGTACCTCGTTCTGAGGATTCTGCTTTGTCTCATGTAGTTCCTTCAACTAGGAAGGCTTTATATTTTGATTCCAAATG
>OVAN01010884.1:0-15245 GCA_900406275.1 Anastatica hierochuntica
AGGATTTTAAGACCTTAGGTTCAGGTTCCTGGGAACCTGGAATATTGTTAATGATTTTAAGACCTTAGGTTCAGATTTCTGGGAACCTGGAATATTGTTAAGGATTTTAAGACCTTAGGTTCAGGTTCCTGGGAACCTGAAGGATTTTAAGACCTTATGAATAGGTTTCTGAGAAACCAAATTTATATTGACAATTGCTTCATTGATAAAATTTATCGAACATATTGAGGTACATCGAATATAAAAATGTTGAGAGTTGTAGGCTCTTTTTGGCATGCATAGAATGTTGTGACTCCTCGGGCTATATGTCTTGGTTCAAACATATGCCCCCTTTGATCGACATAGGAAGGATGCTGAATGGAGTTGGGTTGCACTCATGACGGAGCTGCCTACGTACCCTGTCAAGGGATCAAGCCTAACGTAGTTCAAGGAGGTTGTAGTACCTAATGATAATATTTCTTCAAACTCATGGCGTTCCATGATCGAATTTCAGATACCCCGGTTCGTACCTTTAAGAGCTTATAGACGTCGGGTCGTACCACATGGATGATCTGATAAGGACCCTCCCAATTGGTTCCTAATTTCCCAGCACCTCGCTCTTTGGTATTATCAAAAACTTTCCTCAGTACGAGGTCACCAACTGCGAACTGTCGGGATCTTACTTTAGAATTATAATGTCGGGTCATTGCTTGCTGGTAATTTTGAATGCGAAGTAATGCTTGATCTAGTCGTTCCTCGACCAAATTGAGGTTGTCTAGCAAGAGCTGATTATTAGCTTCAGGATTGGATGTACACAGACTTTGTCGAAGGTTTCCAACTGAGGTTTCGGCTGGGACAACAACCTCCATCCCGTAGGCTAAAGAGAAAGGAGTTTCCTCCGTAGCCCTTCGTGGGGTGGTTCGGCATGCCCAAAGCACTTCAGGTAACTTATCGGACCAGGATTTCTTATTGGTTCTGAGGCGTCTCTTGAGGTTAGCTAGTATTGACTTATTAGCAGCCTCCGCCTGACCATTCCCCTGGGAATATCGAGGTGTTGATGTGGTGAGACGAATGTCCCATTTATCGCAGAATGCTATAAAGTCGTCGGATATGAATTGTGATCCGTTATCAGTTACGACCTCATAAGGGACACCATGACGACATATGATGTCTCTCCATACGAATCGTTCCACCTCGAATTTGGTTACCTGTTGGAGAGCCTCAACTTCTACCCACTTGGTGAAATAATCCGTCAAGACTAAAAGGAAGTGAAGCTTCTGCTGTCCTTTTTCTGAGGCTACTAGTGGTCCTACGACATCCATGGACCACCTCATAAAGGGGTACGGTGCAGATATCGAGGATAGCTTTTCCGTAGGCTGATGTATAATCGGGGCGTGTCTCTAGCATTTATCGCATTGGGAAGAGTATACTTCGTAATCAGCGATTATGGTTGGCCAGAAATAGCCTTATCTTTTGATTCGGATGGCTAGAGCTCTGCCACCAGCGTGGTTCCCGTAGGAGCCTTCGTGTACTTCTTTCATGAGCCTGATAGTATCGAGGCCATGAACGCACTTTAGGTAGGGTCCAGAGATGCTTCGTTTATAAAGGTTGGAGTCGATTATGCAATATCTTGAGCTTAATGCTTTGAGCTTTCGAGCCTCCCACTTATGGGGGGGTTGTACCCTCCGAGATGTATTGCATAATTAGTACTCTCCAATCCTCTCTTCCCATGATCTTGTCATGGAGAGATAAAGGCGGTTCCTGTTCATGCGCAGGTTCCTGAATGTTTTCGTTATGAGGTGTGGTGCCCCCGGAGGTATCTCGAGGACGTGGTTTGGGGGAACCTACGTGGTCGAGAATACCTTCTAAGTTCGAATTCGTTTCAGGAGTCTGGGTCGTGCCCCAAGAGGTACTTCCGAGAGCAGAAGTGCCTCTGGTCTCGGAAGTATCTACTGCATACAAAACTGTGTCTGAAGTCCCATCATACTCGGGGATCCTAATTTTTCTGGTGTCTCTTATATACGAGTTGGCTATTCTATCTGTGAATGGAGTGCCACGGGTCTCCTCAATCAAGCTCTCGATTTCGGAAGCTGAGCTCGTGGCCTTCTGGACCTGAGCATTCAGCTTCTAGAGAGTTGCATGGGTTTGTTCCATGTGTCTGCGGATAGCCTCGGGTCCTTCTAAAGGAAGGACGGTTGGGTCGCTATTAGATGTCTGACGAGCAAGTTCTTAGCGGAGCCAAGATCAGTCATTCTCCCAGGTAGCTGGTGAGTTGAGTCGCTCCCTGGTTCCCGAGTTACTCCGATGCGCGACGTCTACGGGAAGGCTCGGATAGGCTGTAGAAACAGCTTCCGCTCTTCGGTGAGCTTCCGGATCTGGGGTCAGGTCTCGGGCTTGATATACCGAGGCTGAAGTTCTGCCCCCAGATGGAATGGATGTACCTCCTCCTGATCTAAAAACAGGTGGCGGTGGAGGCAAACGGGTGCTCTGGTCAGGAACCTGATCAGGAATTGAGCTAGTCGTTACTACGTTAGTTCCCCTAGCGTTGGTAACCGGGGGGTTAAACGCGGGAACCGTTCCAACAAGAGGTGTCTGGAAAATAGGTCCCTGCCCATCTGGAAACACGTTGTTAGGAGTGAACTCCAGGCGTCCTCGAGGAAACGAAGGGTCTGTTATTAGGTCTCGGAAAGTGACTCCCGAGCCCTATCGTTGCGAGGGCTGGGTTGATGTGGTCAGAGACCTCGTCACCTCCTCGAACTGTTGCTGTCGGGAGGCAAGTTGTTGCATTATGCACTCATTTTCCTGAGCTCTGTCCACTAGCTGCATCATCATACGGCAAATCTCAGAGAGCTGAGCCTCCGCTTGATTCGGAGCAGGTACCTGTGGTAAGGAACCTACAGGGAGCTGTCGCTGGGGGTTTCCAAGGGCTGACAGCCCTGAGCTGATACCACCAGAAAGTCCTTGATTGGTTATTCCGGTGGTGATCTGATTGGGTTGAGCGCCAGCCGAAGGCTGTTGCTCAGAGCGGTGATCGAGATGTCGAGGCTCCATGGAAGGGAGATTGGAGCCTCCATCATTCGGTGAGCCATAGCTCTGATTCGTTGAATCAGGGTCGGATGGGTTCATTCCCTGATCGATAGGATTCATTCTCAAGCTACGGAGTAAGGGATTCAGTTATCTCGTCCCCACAGACGGCGCCAAATGTGAGGGATTAAACTCACCTTCTAGATTTTGTGAATAGGTTTAGTAAAGGGAGAGATAACGTGGGCTGAATCCTGTAAGAATCAGTTGAATGAATATTACTTTTATTGAGATAGATAAACGATACAATGAATTCAAAAGAGGTTTCGAATAACAAATGATCAATGAACAAGGATCTGATTATCCCTTAGGAATGATTTTCTCAATGCAGTGATAATTGAAAAGTGGTTTCGAGTGTCTAGGTCTAAGAAGAGTTGAAGAAGACTCTTGTTTGCCTCCTCCTCCTCCTAAATAGCTTCTTCCACGCTATAAGGTTGTTGCAACGATATCGTGATTTCCTCCTCATCTTCCGGAATATCCAACAACTCGCTTGACCAAGTCTACGAAATCCCTCCTTCGTCCGGGACCTGTTTCCGCTAGCTTTTGTTGTGGCGAGACCTGAACCTCTTTAGTTTCGACAAGAGCTCTAGGCTCCTTCTTTGCCTTTTCTTTAGGTGAATCAGCCTTCGATGGAGCGAGTTTGGGCCTTCCTCTAATTGATCACTTCTTTACAAGGCCTTAATCACAGGTTAAGCTTCCTCAGCAGGGTCCGTCACTAATGGGCCGGATCCGGACCCAACAAGGGACCTCGGATATTTTGTTGCATCGCCTGCTGTTCTCGGATCTGTAATTGCTATTGGGGGGATTCCTTTATGATTTGGAACCCTCTCAGGTAGCAAACTCTTGATATTTTCTGGCTACCTTGTACTGTAGCTACCCCCATTGGAGTTGGGAATTTCACACACTAGTGATACGTCGAGGCTACAGCTCGCATTTTATAAATCCACGGCCTCCCGAGTATCGCATGAAATGGGGCCGGCTTGTCGATTACCACGAAGTTAACCATCTTCATAACCCCTCCGGCTATCACTGGGAGTTTGATGGTCCCCAGAGAAGTGATTGTTTCTCCGGAGAAACCGACGAGATTAGCCTTCTGACCAGATATCTCATAATGTCTATCTCCATGCCTTTCAAAGCATTGTAGAAAATAAGGTCGACGGAGCTCCCGGTGTCCACCATCAGTTTGGGTACCTCGTACCTAGCCACGTTGAGGGTTATGACTAATGCGTCGTCATGAGGCCGATCGAGTTCCAAGGTCTCGCTCTCCCAAAAGGAGATTTCAGTATTGGGCTCCTGATCAGATGGTCTTGATCGAATACTAGACTCGGCCCTTTGTAGGTGGCCTTTAATTGAGTTCACGGACTCTGGGCAAATATCTGAGCCTCCAAGGATGTAATCGACTCTGGAGTCAGAGAGCTTCCGGCTCGACGTCTTTTCGAATAAGGCAGCCACCGTTCCTTCAGGTAAAGGTTTCGGAGCCTCCACACGAAGGCTCTTCCCCTCTGGAAATTTCCCGAGGATCATGTCAATTCTTTTCTTTGGAGCAGGAGGTGGCGAATCGGTTTCCTTTTCTAGAGACATGTTCCGCTTTGGAGATGCCTCCCTTGGGGCTCTCTTCTGGAAGGGTGGTGGCTTTCTGAGGTCTACGTCCTTTATTTCGCCGGCAGCAAACTTTGCTGTCGGCTGTCGCTGAAGGTCCCAGCATTCCTCCATGGAATGACCCTTCCTTTCGTGGTAGGAAAAAAATTTGTTCTCATCAAATGACTTAGTCCAGGGGGCTTTGCCCGTTGTTGCGACAAGTTTGTCTTCCTGTAACTCGTCAACCGCATACGAATGGTCTCATTGGGTCTGGTTTCTGTGGAAGTTACCCTTCTTAGCTTGACCCCTCGCTTCTTGAGGGTCAGCTTTCGAGTAGGTCTGAGACTTCTTATGGATTTTATCCATTGCAGCAGCTTCTTCTTCGAGCGTAATAAACCGGGATGCTCTGTGGAGAGCATCATCAATCGTGGGTGGAGGATTGATAGTGAGTTCCGACCAAAACTCCGAACGGTACCAGAGCCCTCTTCGGAGTGCCTCTATGGCAACCTGATCATTGGGATTCGAGAGCTTGGTCCTGACTGCTCTGAATTTCTCTATGTAAACTAGGAGCGTGTCTCCGACTCCTTGTCGAATCTTCCATAGGTCTGCTTCAGAAGCTTGTTTCCGAATGTGAGTCGAATATTGCTTTACAAAAGCGCTAGTTAGCTGGTCAAAGCTATCTATCGAGTTTGGCTCGAGGCTTGAGAACCATTCGAGATTGTGCCTGTCAGGTTTTCGGCAAAGGTTCGGCAGTAACCTGCCTCGCATTCCTCGCGCGTGAAGTGAGCTTTAACGATAGCTAACCTGAAGGCTCTTAGGTGAGCCTTAGGATCCAAGGTCCCATCGAATTCGGGGATTCAAAATTTTCTCGTGTCTCTTATATAAGAGTTAGCGATTATGTCTGTAAACGGGGTTCCTCGGGTTTTCTCTATTATGCTCTCGATCTCAGTGGCCGAGCTTGTAGCCCTATGAACTTGCGCTTTTAACTTCTGGAGAGCCGCGTGCGTTCTTCCCATGTATCTTCGGATAGCATCAAGGCTATCTTAATGAAAGGTGTATGAAACTTCAATAGATACATACTCAAGAGGTTGTCGTTGAACCCATTCTGGGTTTCGGTCCCAGGTACCTGGTGATCCAGGTCTTCCTCTGACCCCAGGGCTGTTTTGCCTAGTGTGATTGGTTAGGGGACCTGGAAAGACCATGTCGGTAGCTCCTGACATCTGTCGAGCCTCCGAGGGAACGGACAGATTGTGTTCGAGAGTAACATGAGAGGAATCTCGTCCGTTGACCGAGATCGGGACGTGATCGTTCGATCTAAGTATCGGAGGAGGGGGAGGCAGATTGTGCCTTGGTTCTGACATCTACCACGGGACCTGAACAGGTCTCAAGCTTGTACTGGCTATGTTGCTTCCCATTGCCATGGTGGCTAATGGGTTAAGTATGGGAGCGACTCTTGTGTCAGGTGTCGAGAGGGGAGGTTCTTGTCCCTCAGGCATTATACGAACAGGGGAGAACTCGAGGCGTCCTCGAGGGAACGCTGGGTCGGTGATGATATCTCGAAAGGTCACACCTGAGCTTTGTCTCTGCGAAGGCTGAGACGAGTGGGCTAGCAAACTTTTCTCCTGTTCGACCTGCTGTTGTCGAGATGCCAGTTGGTGGACCAATCGTTCATTCTATTGGGTCCAGCTAACCAAATGTAACATCATCTGTCGAATCTCAGACAGCTGATCTGAAACCTGACTTGTGGCTGATGCCGAAAGTTGTGGTCCAAATGGATTATGTTGGTCAGGACCTTTGAGTGCATGTGGTCTCGAAGCGGGACCGTCAGGTAGCCTTCGAGAAGCCAGCTCAGAGTCAACAGGTTTTGATCGACCCTCCATGATGGGAGAAAAATCATTCGGAGGATCGGAGCGGCGAGGTTCCGGGGGCCCAGAACCTCCGCGAGTTGGTGAGCTACTGCTCAATGTTAGTGGCAAGGATCCGGATTGATTCGAGCCACCGTTAGTTGGATCCATCTTCTTAGCTATCGGAGTAAGGGATTCGATTACTCAGGTCCCCACAAACGGCGCCAAATTGTGAGGGTTAGATCTCACAATTGTTATTGATTAGGTTTAGGAGAAATAGATTTGTGGAACAAAGTGGGAACAAATCCCGTTTGAGCTAAACAATGGATTGAATGTGTATGTTGCTTTTTTATTAATAATCAATGATGGTTTTACAAGAAGAATCAATGTTGAGTTAAGAATCTAAGACCAAAATATAAGAAGAAGTTATGTTCTCGAAGGCTAGAGTGTCGCCCCTCTCCTCGATATCTCCTCCTGCTTTTATAATCCTCAGTTACCCTTGAAATCAGGTACCAGCCTCCGAGATCTCCTCTCCCTAGATCTCGGCAACATCTATCTCCCTTTGACCCTTGATCCAGGCTTCTTGGTTATGCTCCCCCTCTTACTCTTTCGTAATGGATTCGTGTGACTAAAGGCCCAACAACTCCTTAGGCCTTTGTCCGCCATCTTCTCCTTAATGGGCTTGCAAATCTTTAGGCCAAACAGGTCTTCCGTCGATGCCACTTCCACTTTCGTCGAGGTTTGCTCAATGATCATCTCACTTACGACACTGCTATGGTCCACATTAGGACCCTCCACTGCCACAACAAGCTCTCCTTCTTCGAGAAGGAGATCATCAATATCCTCTATATTCAAGCCCAAATCAGTACTCAAACCATCATCAAACCGCTCAGAGCCCAACTTCCCATCCAAATCTACACCATTTTCTTGCACCTTATGCCCCACATGAACAGATTTCTCCTTGTCTTCCAATAGAATATGATCATTTGTAGACTGATCCAATACCTGATACATTGGTTTCAGCCAATTTCCATTACGATTCTCTGACTCCTTGCGAGCAACTGTTTCCAAAGTTTGAACCTCTCGATAATAAGTTTTGGAATATCCTCCACGATGACCGTCATTCCAATTTCCCTTCTGATACACAGGAAACTCCTTCCTCTGACTCTCCCAACTCGCTTGATGACCTCGTTCCAACCCTTTCTTTGCCATCTTACCTTTGTGTCCAACATCTTTTTGAGAATGACCAGAAAAATCGTGTTCTCCCTTGCTCATATCCAGTGCACGCTTTACCGACGGACGCCTCTGCTCCTCACTTTCTTTTCTTTTCCTATGAGCAAGTCCCAAGAGAGGAGCTTGGATTTGATTCCCTTGTGTAATAGAGGATTCACCAAAAACTTTCGGACATATCTTTGTAGCATGAATAAGTTTGTGACAATGATCACAACATCCATTGAGCTTCTCATACTCCAGCTTGACCTTGATCTCCCCTCCGGATATAAATGGCACAACTGTAGTGAAAATCAGAGGACCAAACCCGTCAATTGTCACACATATGCTGCCAGAATCCGCATCAATTTCCTGAACTTTTCCAACTGCCTTACCAACTGCTCGAATGTTTCTTCCTCCCACAGATGAAGAGGAATATCACTAACCTTGATCCAGAAATTAATCTCAGAAGGATACATGTGATGTACCACCGGCTCCCAACGAACAGTGGACAACATCCATCCATCAAAATGATAAGGAGCATTACCCAGCACCTCTTCCAAATCTGATTCAGTTTGGAAGTTGAATTGAAATTTGTCGTTGCCAAGATCCGCACCTATTAATTTTCCTTCCAATCTCCATATTTTTGGCAGATTAGCTATGAGATGATCCATACGTTGAATAGCCGGGTTCAACAATCGACCTATCACCGTGAGCTTAAAATGCTCAACCCTTCTAGCAATACTCTCAGATGAGAGCCTCACCTGTTCATTACGCACCACAACCTTTCCTTTACCCTTATTCAAAGCCAATTGAGTCATTATCAAGATCAGCAACAACCGAAAGATCACAACTAAAACCTGAGAGGGGCTGCCTTTAGAAACCCAAAGGAAACAAGCTTAACAAAGAAAAAGCACAATAGCTAAGTAAGAAACTAAAAGTTGCTGCTCAGATTGTGTGGTGAAGTGATTCTCCAAAACATAGCCTTCACTAGCCTTATATTGTTTTTTAGAGTAATGGTTCTATTATTTAAAAGAACCATTGTTGTTACAATGAAGGTATCTTGGAATGAATTTTATTCTTCCTTGCATCAATTATCTCTAATTCTCTCATTCTCTCATTTATTCTTCAAAGCAACTTTTTCCTTTTAATCTCCAAGTCCGTTTCTTAACTCTAAGAGCTTGAGCATTGATTAGTATATCATAATGTGTTTCTCAACATTAATATATTAATATTTTGAGGTAATTTAATTATATGATTAAGTTTGAATAATTTTAAAAATGTACCAATTAAGATATGATAAATGGAGAAGAGCAAGTGGGCCAGTGGTTGCACCACCTCTGCATCCATCTCACCTAACCAGGATTCGAACCTTGCACTTGCCTCTTGTGAGAGGAACTATTTGCCACTAGGCTACGATGACAAAAAAAAAAGATATGACAAATGACTCAAGAGTTTCTCAAATGAGAAACTATGGAGAGAGTTTCTCAATTTTTCTCTCCCTCTCATACTTTTTATTGTTTTATGAATTATTTTTGGTGAGAAACTACCAATACAAGTGCTCTAATACTTTGATTTTCATCAATCTCACCATTCTTAGGTAATTGATGGAAGCATAAGTGCGGTACGGTTTTGGAAGTCTTGATGTAATAACGCACTCCTTACACCAATCACAACACTTTCCTGTTTGATTTTTTCTTTTCTCGAAAAAGGTAAAATACGCACACATATTTTAAAGACTTGAGAATATGACCAATAAGTAACAAGCTGCTACTAAGGGTATCTCCATCCATGAACCTTTCAAAAAATCCTTAACTATTCATGGGTCCCACCATTTTATTATTAAAAAAAAAAACAAAACAAAACAAAAAATTTTCGGCCAATCACGGACCGCCACGTGTCCGTGAATAGTTAAGGATCAATCCTTAACTAAGGTATTTAAGGATTTCTCTCTCCAAAAATCTTTAACTATTCACGGGTGGGACCCGTGAATAGTTAAGGACTTTCGGGTTAAGAAACCCCGGATGGAGATGCTCTAAGCAGCAATTTTGCTGAAAAACACACTCCAAAATTATTTAATAATTATTTCATTTTCTCAGTTTTTTTCTGCTTTTGTCTTCTCATTATTTTTTGCTTTTATTTTCTCAGTTTAATTTCTTCTATATATTTTAAAAATCTCTTATGGTTTCTCTTTTCTTTACCTAAACTCCCACACTCTTTTTATAAATGAGTTATTATTTATTTAAACTTTTAGTTGCTAAATATTTTAAGAGAAATTCCTTTAAATAGCATGCTTTTTGGTTTCTCACCCACATCTAATACACGCGTCTGAATTTTTCCATCTCTAGCATTTTTCATTAAGATAGTGACTATTTTTAGGAAGACTTTCTTAAAATTCTAATAATTAGGAAACTTCTCATGAAACTTTGTCAAAGTTCCTAAAATTAAGAAGTATATCTATAATTTCAAAAATACTTTTCTAATATTTAAGAAGAATATCTAAAGTTTCAGAAATACTTTCCTAAAAATGCTAGATCTGGAAAATTAGATCATGCGGGCTAGATTTGACCAAAACAATTAATTTAGTGCTAAATATGAGAATTGTTCATATTTTAATAACTCTACTAAATTATATAAAACATGTTAAACTTATTAAATATGATTATAGTATAATAAAAAAAATTATAATAAACTGAACATGAATCAATACCGAATAGAAGATGTTGAACCGAATCGAATAGGTTCTAACTAAAATTGTTATATATTGGTCTATTAATAGTTTAAACTTTTATATTTTAAATTAATATTTTTTATGAACTTTTTCAGTAGTACAAAATAAAAAAATTAAATTCACTCAACTACATTAGTTGTACAAATATATTTGTTTCTACATTAATTACGGCCTACACCGCTTATTTTTTTTTACAATCCACACACATATTCTGCAATGTAATTTTTTTTTACCAATCAAACATTATTTCTAATGCATTTTCTGCAATAATCGTACTTGTCCCGCACTCCGCACGTACCGCAATTGAACCGCATTGCAGTTTAAATCCGCTTTTCCCGCACTCTTAAATCCACTGTCACCATTCGGACCTTTATTCTCAAAATCTCACAAAACATTTTAGGATTCCCTCATATTTACCGCTGATAAATAGTTCCTTCAAAAGATATGCATACATATTTGGTTACAAAATAATATTTCATTGTCTTTTGTATATCTAACACGCTTATATAAGACCTTTTTCCACTCTTCCCAAGCAATTATCCGGCCATCTCCATGTGATATTCCGACCATCAGTTGTGGACAAGTAAGCTTTCCAATCCTGAAGCACTCGTCTCAAATCCATAACCTTATTTTGTAGACTGATACAACAATTAGCATGCATTGTACATATTTTGTCCATCTCGCCACTCATTTGGCAGAACCCTCGGAAGTAAAGTGTGCTGAGAAATCTCATGGTTAGCCCGAGTGTTTCGGTTACATAGCGCTCGTGTTTGATGTTGTTGAACACAACTTGCGTTCCATGGCCACGAAATCTCTGCCTTGACTCGTGCCAGTATTTGTAGAACTCGACCGTTCGATTGTTGGCTTGAACCAACTTAAAACCAGCATTTACAAAGTTTTTTGGGTCACTCCAGTTTCCGTTGTACTCGTCGCATGCGATCTGGAAATCCCCTTCCGGGAACAGATGAGGGAATGGATCTCGGAGCCACATTATATCCATGTCCTGTCAAAAAAAAAATGATCAAATCCATCCATCTAAACTTGACAATGCATATAATTTAAAAATATAAAGCTTTAATTTAAATCTAAAATACTAAAAGAGATTAATTCCAAAAGATATTTCTTAATTAAATTTTGATACATTAATATTAATAGTTTGAATAAGATAGTCCATAGTAGTGTCTCTCATTTTATATTGTTGTATTGATCAATGTTGTCTCTATTTAGTAGTAATAACGAGATACTAAAAGATACCGTGAGAAGGAAGTTATATCCAAGCTTCAATATAGAACCCAAAAACTCTAATCGCCGCCACATCATTTTGAGATAATCTGGCGTCATGTAATTCTTCTGCCCTGAAAAGTCGATTCCGGCGGTTTTCAGTAAATAGCATCGGCGGGGATGGACCTCCAAGCACCGAAAGTGAGCTTCTTCATCCATACACACCACTACAAGGTGGCGGAGTAGACGCTTAGTACCTTTCCCAATGTGAAAACTCTCAAGGAACAAATCGAACGTCGAGTTAGGCTCAGCCCAAGCTCGGTTTAACGTTGTTATTATCACCGTTTTTTCCTCCATCGATGCTTCACTCAAGATTTCCTCCAAAGTTCTCACATCGTTTGATATAGTCTGCACAAAAAATTGAAAAGAACATCAAAACTTTAGATGAGCTTGTTTTTTCTTTGACCTACCGGAGTTAGCGTTTCAAAACGTCATTTAGACAATTCAACATATTGCATTGAAAACGCAAGAAGCGTTTCAACAAAAAGAAAAATGTTAATATTCATGATATAGTTTTAAAATTTTGTGAAACATAATTTTACAAAACTACAAAGCCATAATTATACTTGGAACTTTTCAGAATCTACTAATTGTTAGCTTGAGAATTCCATATGTCTAAATATTGGATTGTAAAAAAACAAATTACTAACGGTATGGGTGTTGTTAGGATCTGGTTTGGTGGGGATCGACATAGACACAAACGTGGTTAAGCTGAAAAGCTGCGGTAGTGGCTGGATGCTGGACTCCCCATTGTAGACCACTAGGCACAAAAATGCTGCCACTATGAGGAGAAAGCCAATTCGCTTCACATCGCTCCTCTCGACCAACAGTCCTAGTTGCCGTAGCGAGTTCTTGTAGCTTCCTTTGATGCAACCGTCTTTGTCGCTACCGTTAAGGCTCTGTACATCAGCCATATCTCACGCTCTATAGTTATGAATGGGAACATATGAATCTTGTCTCGCAATTACATGTGTATTTATGTAAGAATCTAATGCATTGGTGAGTAAATAAAATTAGTTGTCATTGCTCTATCCAATCTTTTTCTATGATTTATCATCATATAAGAAACCCCAAGACGCATCTGGATTATGTGTGTCGTATATGTTTATGAATAACCTTCTTGAAACAGCTACATTTTATAAATCAGCTCAAAGTTTCATCTAGATTGTTATTTCTTAATCAAGTAGTTTTGCTCTGTTATTGAAGATTGAAATTTAATTCTTTCCATATGTAACGCATGACTTATAAAACATACGAACAAGACAATTCTGTCCATAGGTATGACTATATGAGCAATGAAAATTAAGTAACTCAATTACTACAATTTTAGTAATAACATTATTTATCATTTTTTTTTTGTTGACAGGAGGCCCCCTAACATTCGATTCTTTCACAAATATTACTAAATCGAAAACGAATTCATTCCTATATTCTAATATTTCGCATTATTGGGCCAAAAACTAACCCATGTTCTCTACTACTAAACTGTAAAACAACTTCCCTACTTCATGTGTAATTTCTCACTTTTTTTTATTTTGTGTAAAACACTTAAGACTTTAATTATTTTAAAAGTTTTACGGTTAAAATTTTGACAATCATACATTGTTTTTCCTTTTCATTTTCATAGCCAAAACAGTCCATTTTTTCTCTCACCACTTTTTACGTACATATTTTTAAAGTCCTATTAGTAAGACTTTTTTAATGGCTGTAAAATTTTTTTTATATATATTTCCTAATTTTTAGTTAAATTAATCCTAACAAAACTTTATAATTAGTTTACATTAAGTTATTTAGTTAAAAAAACTTCACATGGTAAGGATTAAAATATTTCAACTAATTCTATAAATAATTAAAATGTAGAAAATAATTAAACATATAAGCTAATGTAACACAATTATTTTTAGAAGGTCTCCCCAGTCGGCTATTGGTCCGCCACCATTGGCCCGTCAAGATATGCGAGTCTCAGAATTGATGGACTCTTCTGGTCATGCCTGGGATGGGAGGTTATTCGTGAGGTTTTACCCCAATACTCGGCTACTATTTCGACTATCCTTCTTGGCTCTTCTCCGCGACTTGATTCCTTAGTCTGGCTTCTTAATAAGAATGGCCAATATTCTTGTAAGAGTGGGTACGCCCTCCTTACATCAGGTAGCTCTTCGCCCCCAGTGGTTGGCTTCAATTGGATAAGGAATATATGGTCGGTGAAGACTCTTCCTAAGCTCAAGACGTTTCTCTGGAAAGCTATGAATTGAGCGTTATCGGTGCGCCAAGCACTCCTGTCCAGGGGCATTACGGAAGATGCCGCCTGCCCTCGTTGTGGGGCAATTGAGACGGTCGATCATGTCCTTCTTCAATGCGTGTTTGCCCAGCAAGTTTGGAAAACTGTTCCGTTGATATTTCTGGCTTTTCCTGCGATGCCTGTGTTGTCATCTTTTCTACAGCTGATGCGGGGCTCGAAGAGTTTGCCACCCACAGGGTTGTCGAAGGTTGATGTCTATCCATGGGTGTGTTGGCAGCTTTGGAAGGCTAGAAACCGAGTAGTGTTTTCTTCGGAGGTGATCCCAGTGGCGGAAGTTAGCAGGTTGGCTGTCCTGGGTGCACGCGAATGGCAAGCAGCTAATTTGTCTAAGCGGGTGAACCCAGAAGTTTGTTCTTCCCACTTAGAAGGGGCGGAGGTGGTTTTGCCACCGAGTGTTGCAGTCCTCGTTTACATGCTGGGTAGATGCCTCGTGGAATGCGGCGAACAATCATGGTGGGTTAGGATGGGTCTTCTATTCTCTGAATGACTCTGTCCTGGCCAAATACTGTTCTTTCAGGCAGGATGTTCCATCGAGTCTGGCGGCGGAAGCTCTAGCTGTCAAAGCGGCGTTGCAGCAAGCGGTTGTGTTAGGGATTTATGAGGTGCGATTGCATTCTGATTCCCAGGTGTTGGTCAATCTCATCAACCGGCGTGAAGACCATATTTCTATTCTTGGTCTTCTGTTTGATCTTCGGACGATTATCGCTGGATTTTCCAGTTTTTCAATGTCTTTTGTTCCGCGGGTAGCGAATACTTTAGCCGATTCGCTTTCCAAGCGAGCTCTTTCTGCTCGGAATCCATCGATTTATGAGGTCTAATAAAGTTGACTTTTCGTGACAAAAAAAAAAAATATTTTTAGAAGATTCAACTAAATTCTTATAAATAAAGTAGATCATTAATTTTCGTCTTTCAACCTACATAACTTTTATGTAAAAAGGCAATTATTTTTTTCAACCCCCAATCAAGAAGATAATCAAACGTATATTTAGCATAAAATAATTTGTAATATATCAAAAAACATTTACATAAAATAATTTTCTGGTATTATAGTATCATAATAATTTTGTAAACGAGATTCTTATTATTTATGTAGTTAAAATTACAAAAAATTACAAGTTAATAATAATTTTTTCAAACATGTAGCATAATATATTACTAGCTAGTTGGCTCGCATAATATGCGGGCATTAAAATTTGTAAATTTTAGATTTGATATGTAAAAATTTTCGACTTTCAAAATTTCC
>OVAN01010885.1:0-15244 GCA_900406275.1 Anastatica hierochuntica
TCAATTCGAAACGGTTTCCTTCCCTCCAACAGAACAATGTGGGTCTGACGACGATGGCGAGAGAATTGTTTTTTTTTCGTGTCGTTTTTTTTTCCTTTTCGCGAAAAATCGTTCAGGGATTTTAAAATCACGTTCTGATCTAATTTGGGATCCAAATTTGTTGGGTCGGGTATTTTTTGGATCCATTCAATGGTTGGATCTGTAAATACTGGAAGTTAGTAAGGATTTGCTAGTCTTTATTCATTTTTTCGATTTAAAATAATTACAAACAAAATTCTTTTTTATTAAGAGAGTATTTGAGATCTTCATTCAACATGGGAGAGTATACCAGACTTTGATTCCTTTTAGGCTTCTAAACTCAAAAAATAAAGAAGAAGAGAAGACACCATCTTAAATTCATACCATCTTAAATCTACAAAGACACAACTGCAGCTTAAAGTGAATAACTTAGTGTCACACTTATTCTTGCTATGAGTCTGCAGTTAGCTAATTGTCATCAAGTCTTAAGACTTCACTCCCACACCCATCAAAGTATTCCACAGTAGTTCCTTTATCCTGTTCCTCTCAGGACCCGTAAGTAGGCTTCTCCGTTGACGTGTCTTCCAGTTTCACCTTATTAAAGACATTGATTCATGGATGTTATTAGGTGGTTTAAAGTAGAGTCTGTTTTCGGTTCATGCTCGTATGGTGTGATCAGATAAGTTATATATACACCAAGATAACGAAAAAGATCTTCTCAAGCGCAAGGGCAATGTCGTGGAAGACTTGTAGACGTCCTTTTCTGATAAATCAAAAAGGGTTTGTGACCAGAAGTTCAGTACACGAACATCGATTCACTAACTTCTCTCTCTGTCATCAGGTCTCACCATTGGCTCTGTTTCCGGCGAGGATAATTGAGATTTCCAGTCCCAGCTGAAGCCTTGGTTGAAGAAGTGACGAGACTCGAACGTGGAGATGAAAGGAAACCAAGAAAGAAGAGCGACCGGAGCAAATATGAGCACCCATTGCAGCATCATAGATGCGTCCAAACACGCGGACTGTCTCCCACAAACCCAAGATCCTAATCAGCCGCTTCCATGTGATGGCTAAGGATAGTATTGCCTAACCGGTCGGGATGAAACAAAGGACACAAGCAAACATGTTGCTCGACTTCCTAGGGCTATACCAGAATAGCTGAAATGAAAAAGAAGACATGGTAAAGTGTTCAATGGATGAGTTTGGAAAAAGATAACACCAAATCTGGAAAAGAAACTAATGAAAATCTTTGTAAAGACCTTAATCAAGACCCAAGTGCCAACCGATACAATCCATGAGATCTGCAAAATAAATAAAAGAAGAGAGAGAGAATTCGACGTGGGAACTGTTTAGCAGCATTAGTAACATATTGGAGTCTTAACAGATCCACGAAAGCAATCAACAATCTAAACACGCAGCTATCTGCATTGTTCAAACAAATGCAATATAGTTTTCAAACTGAAATAAACATGGTCACAACATGATTAAAAAGAAAAATAAAACTATAAAAGCTTGAGTTACCCCAAGTGAAGTGTTTTTCCTAGTGAGATTGAGCTTGCAGACAATACCATATTGAAACATGAAATATCTCGAGCTCAAAATGGTCTACAGATCACTTATAAGGACGCACATACCAAACAAACTAATTAAGATCACGTATAAGAACATGCATCAACATAACTCAGGACGAATGATTCAAAATTTACACATAACATCTGCATTTTATAGAGATAGAATTCAAACACTGTCCAAAAAGAAGAAAACCACGAGGATTAAAGATGCACATCCTCTCTCTCTCTCACGTTTGAAGAAATAGTTGTTCCTAATTCCCTCCATTTTTGCTCTTCCCTTTGGATATCATCCACTCTATTGTGTCTTTTATATAGTTGGTAAAACTGCGGTAGACGTTCAGTATCACAATTTCGATCTATTGAAGCACCATCTATCTTTTTTTTCAGAACGAGTAAGCATACCATTCAAGATAAGATAAAGGGAAGCCTCGAATCGCACATCATTGGTAACCACAATGTCACAATCATATGGAAAACATAGCCTAATGATGCATTTAAACAGGTATATGCATGTGATCAAAACCAAAAACACAGAGATATACAGTAACTTGGTGACGCAGCCGAATTTTTTCTGTTAGCAACAAGTGTAATTGAGATATTAGACAAACGTATACCAACGATAAGAATTAGCTAATCAAACTTCTTTATCAGAAACTACAATCAACAAATCAACTAAGCTTTCATTGTTCATCTCGTATCTCGTTTAGTTCACTCACTCAACATCAACAGTCAACAGCAAAACCTTAAACCAAAACTGCTTGCTCATAGAGATTTCAAACATGTACACAACCTTCAAACCTTAAGGAAAAAGGAAATCGAAAACTTACGAATTCTAACGACATTAGGATCCCCACACGTAATCTCGTGGGCAGCTTGTAAGATATTTGTAGCTCTCACGAGTGAAGGCGGAACAGTTCAAGCAATTCCATTGTTGACACGCTCATGGCCTTGCCCCGTATTTCTCGACTGCTCTCTCCTCCAAATGGCACGAATCAGCCTATCCCAATTACTATAAAACCCTAGCCATTTTTCAAATCCTAAGGAAGATTCAAAATCTCTCAAATCAAGAAAAGCTCGAGCCCTAAATTTCCAGAACAAAATTAAAAGGAGAGAGGAAGAGGAAGCTGAACGATTCAAAGGTGGTCGGATCTATGGCGGAAGGAAGAAAGATGGAGCGACGAACTTCAAAATTGACCCTCTCCATTAACATAACCGTCGGAGTCAAAAACACGGCTTGACTATTGTAAAACGACGTCGTATAGTTTCGAAAACCACGTGTAGCATACTCGCTACGCGCTAGTTTCTGAATTTGACGGTTGAAGATTTATTTTTTCTTTATGGGCTTATAAATTGACTTTATCGGCCCAATGATTAATACTATATTAAGGCATGTGCAGATTAACTTAAAAACTAAATAAAATTTGGAAAAAATCCGACCTGCCGGAATCGAACCAGCGACCTAAAGATTTATCTGCATCAACTACAGTCTTCCGCTCTACCAACTGAGCTAAGGTCGGTGTTGACAATAGCTTCGTTTTAATCATAAATATTCTAACTGTTTTAGAGTTGAAATTTATGATCTATTTAGATATTAATTTTTTTTTCCGGTTTTGGTTATTTTATCTATCTCTAATCTCATCTATACTATAAATAGATTTGTCAAACCATAAATTTATGTAAGTAATTTTACTTATCTCAATTTATTTAATGGTTATATAAGAATTTATATACATTTTATTACACTACCACATGGTTAGTATCGCTTTCACTACAACATTCAAAATCTGAAGATTAAATTTTTGTCACAAATTTTTTCAAACATCATTAGATCCATCACAAGCTTTTATAATTGTTTAAGAATAATTATTGTAGTCAACAATTTATTTTTTAATTAGAAAATAACTAAAGAACACCATATAAAAAAAATAAAAAAATTAGACAATAAACTTAAATAATAATTCATTACATGTTTGCTCTAATCTTAGAGGGTGTTATTCAATCATGTATTCTAATAGAGTTTCAATCTAAACCTAATTCATTGTTATTCAAATGATGATTCTAAAATCTATATTGAAATCTAATGTTATTGAATATGGTATTTATAAGTCATACTTAAAATCTGGTGTTATTCAATGAATGATTTAAAATCAAATTTTAAAATCCAGCGTTATTCAACTTTAAAAGATTTTAAAATTCATTGCATTTTAAACTGATTTCAAATCTTATGTTGCGGATACTCAAGAGTAAATTGTTATAATCAAAATACAAGATATACTGCAAAGATTTTAGAATCCACTCACTTAAACTCTATTAAAATTTTAAAATTTGATAGATTACAAAACAGTGATAACTGATTTTAAATCATTAATCCAATAACACCCCTTTATTACCATCATTCGGCGAAACTTTTTCATTTTCCTCCTAGCTTCTCTCTGTCTCTGCTTTCTTCTTCTTTTCTTCCTGAGCAACTTCATCGCTTTCTCTTTCTCCTCTTCCTCCAATAACTTAACCAAGTGCTCAAGGCAAATATCAACATCATCTTTATCAGATTTCGACATCAAATTCTAAGTAACGTCTGATGTAGATATGTCTGTTTCCTGTAGCAATCTCTCGATTTCACCTTAACAACCATGTGACTCAATATCCGAATAGTTATTAGTCAAAACCTTTAGATAATAAAATTTGATAAATGAAAACTAATATTATTATATACTATTTTGTCTAAAACGCTTCAATCAATGCAAAAATAAAAAAAAAAAATAATTTGTGCACATTAAACAGTTCAGATACTTTAAAATTAAATATCACGAGGAAAATACACAAGCTAGTTATAAAATTTATCTATTTTAAAATATATAAAGTTAATACATATTTAATAGAAAAGATAAATATATGAACCAAAAATACCGAATGGATAGTCAAATTTTATCATAATTTTTTTTTTCTGAAAATTCATTTAAGTTTGTATTTATTTTATTATATAAAGTTGAACGTATTTACCGTGAACATGACACATAGGATAATTATAACTAATTAAATTTTGACATGTGTAATTATTAAAATTTAGATGATGATATGTGTTAATATAATAAAATAAATTATCATATTTTCTTCTAATACATATATTTAAGATGATTAAATATAAATAAAATTTTAATTCTTTTTCCTATTATGAATTTTGAAACACATTAAATTAGAGTAATAGAGAATGGAAAAAAAATATAATTTGTATAAGAGTTTTCGATAATTAAATGCATACAAGTATGTGCACAAAAAAAAATGCATACAAGTAATAAACAATTCGTGTAATTTTGAGTTTCCATTTATGTCTCGAACATTAATCTAAAGTAATATTTTACTTTATATATAATATTTTAAATCATTAGTTATATGGAAAGTTTGATTAAGTTTATACCATGAATAAATTTATTAAGTGTATACATTAACTATGTATAATATATTTTATCATTTTAATGAAATTTTTTTGTAACATTATATTTTTTAATTGTAAATCATCTTCATTTTTAAAATATTATCTAAGATTATTTTTGATTTAAATATTTTATAGTACAATTATACAATATATATTATTATCTACTTTATAATAAATTTTTCATCATCACTATTTACTAACTGAATATGAAAAATTGTATACAATAATTAATGTTAAAGGCAATACCACATGTGTTATATATTTTATCGTTTTAATGAAATTTTTTTTGTAACGATATATTTTTTAATTGTAAATCAGCTTCATTTTTAAAAATATTACCTAAGGTTATTTTTGATTTAAATATTTTGTAGTACGGTTATACATTATATGTTATTATCTACTTTATAACAAGTTTTTCATCATCACTATTTACTAACTGAATATGGAAAGTTGTATACAACAATTAATGTTAAAACCAATACCACATATGTATGGAAAGTCAATCAATTCTTAATATATTGCTTTTACCATTAAATTTTTTTTTTTTACCAACCAAACACTAAATCAGATAGTCATTCCAGAATTGGTTGCCCAATTTGAAAGAGAATAATCTACAAAGATATAATCATAATGTAAACTACGAGATCCTCAAGCTAGGCTGTCTGCTTGTGTATTCGCTGTGCGCTTGATTTTTGATAATGTGAATCCTGGGAGTTGATCGCGAAGTCGTCGAAAATCTTGGAGGTATGTATAGAAAGCTAGCCATTAAAAACATATTTTTAATTTAATTTTTCAAATTATATGGAAAGTTAATATATTTTTAATTTCTTATTCTTATTCCGTTAAATATATATAGAAATATATGAAAATTATATACTATTATTATTTGATTGGTAATTTAAATAAAATTAATTTTTTATAACTTTGAAAACGTAAATTAGAATAAAAGTAAAATTTAAGAGTGTAAATATAATTGTTAATGCATAAATTTCAAAAAAGTAAAACCTAAAAATGTAAATATAATTTTCATGTGTTGTTGGTTTTTTATTTTAGTAAATAATTCCAAACAAATGAAATAAAACACATCTTAATATTTAAACTCGTTTAACTTAATAATAACTTAAACTTCACATTGTGATATGTCATAATTTTGAAATTGTAATTTTATTTAAGAAGATATGCATATCTAATATACTAGATAACGTTATGTGTGATACACGGAAAATTAAATATAAAAATATCACTAAAAATTTAGGTTTTAAAGTTGAAATTCATGTAACTATAACTCGTAATTTTATAATGTAGACTCGAATCATTATTAATTCTTGAAAAATTATGAAATACAATTAATGTTATACACGTGTGACACACGAAAAATTAGATATAAAAAATCATAAAAATTTAGTTTTAAAGTTGAAAACTATAGCCCGTAAATTTAGCACCATTATTACTTATTGAAAAATTATAAATTACAATCAAATTTAGTTTTAAAGTTGAAATTCACGTAACTCTAACTTGTAAATTTAGCACCATTATTAGTTACTGAAAAATTATGAATTACAATCAATGTTATCCAAATTAATATAAGATTTTTAAAATCACGCGAAGCAACATTCTTAATTAATATAATTTTATCATGTTTGCATATATAACAATTAATATGAATGTTTTAATAACATAAAATATTTAATAATCAACTTTCAATGTTTAATGGAAATAGAAATTTTGTTTATTTATGTAAAATAGAAAATTTGCATACACGAAATTGGAAATTTTAAATACTTGACACGTGTCGATAATCCGATCAATTAGTGACACGTGTCAAAATCTCGTGAGTTATAATCTGACGACGTGTCAAGTTTACGTCAAACGCGTTTCACTTTATATAAAAAGATATATCCCAAGTAATTAATAAGAAACAAGAAAATATTAATAATATGTTTTGAAAAATATGTATTGAGTGATATATGTTTGGCAATTGGTTTACAAGTGTTTAATTGGAGAAAACTGTTTGGTTACTGATTTAATTTGGTTCATGGATTGTACCTATACTTTTAAGATGAATTAAATAAAGATATATTAAACAAAGTATATAATGTTTCAACCAATCAAATTATAACATTAATTCTCAAACTTCTCATATTATTGACACATAAACAAATTTTATTAAAGTGTACTTTCAAATAATATATAGGAGATTTTTATTAGAATGGGAAAACTCATATTTTATTTCTCAACCTATAAAAAAGGTATAATACCACTTACTGTTGCATATATTATGGTATGGTCGTTGACTACTAAAAGTAGGGAAATTATAAATAGATAACTACTATTTAATTTTCAATAGAGTTGTACGAGTATATTTTTATTATACATATGTTTAATTATATATTATTTTGTATACTATTTTAAGTTATTGTTATTATTTTCAAATTATTTTTATTT
The DNA here is from genome assembly GCA_900406275.1 of Anastatica hierochuntica. NCBI lineage: Eukaryota > Viridiplantae > Streptophyta > Magnoliopsida > Brassicales > Brassicaceae > Anastatica > Anastatica hierochuntica. The sequence continues at coordinate 7,465 of OVAN01010885.1, forward strand.
GGAAAATGTTTATATGTGATAAAATTAAGTTAATTAATTGAAAATATTATGTGTTTAACCAAACGTAATTATATTTCTTTTATATTGTTTTAAGTTTTATCATAAAACATTTTTGTTTATGCGAATTAATAATATTTTGTGGATACTATATTTTTTAAAAAATTTAGTATTTAGAAAATTTTATAAGAACGAGATTAGCTCTTTACATTTTTTTTTTAAACAACAAAATCTTTACTCCGAATTGAACCAGAAAAAACATGTGAAAAAATCCAAACGGATATCATGCTCAAGTATTTTCAAGTTATGGGTTTTACTCAAACCGAACCTGAAACTCAAAGTACTATATGGTTGCCACGAACTTTTGCACACACATATACTTGCCTTTGTTAATCCTAAAATCTTGAACCCAAATCCTAAAACATTCGAAAAAATCAGAAAAAATCCCCAAAATATTCGATTAAAATCTGAAATATCTAAAAATTTAAAAATCTGAAGAAAACCCGAACCCAAATCTGAAAAAGCCCAAAAATAGTCGAACCAGAAAAAAGTTTTGGATCTCTTCGGATTTTAATAGTTTTATAAAATTCTACCCGACAAAAAAAACTCGAACCAAACTTTTCAAAAACCAGAATGGATCCTCTAGGACTGGAGTTCGGGATACAAACTCGATCCAAACCTTAACAACATCATGAAAGCTAGCTCTAACTTACGCTTGTGCATTTGTACTAAAATAATATAATTTTCATATATATTATACTATAGATATATCAAAACCGATTTAGTACAAAACCAATAACATATGATTGAGTCTATAGTCTTGTATTAAATATTATTATATATTTATCAATATATGTATGCTAACACGTTAACTATATAAATATTAATACATGTATAATGTATAAACTGATTAATAATAATAACACAATTCTATATAATTTAATTGTACATAAAAGTAGAGGATATAATAGTGATTGTTATAATTATTTCTAATGATTGTGAATAGGTCCAAATTTAAATGACAATTTTTTTAAATAGATAAAAGAACGACTATGTTTTAATATATTAGATATCTCAAAATTGCAAATTATCATGTTGCCCCTATTTTCACAAAGGGATTTTTTGGCAAAAGAACTCAATATTATATTAATTTTCTCACTTCCAAAAATTTAGTTAATTATCCACATATAATTATTCATTTGATTGACCATAAACATATTTTTAAAGTCTCTTATATATTAATAGAAGAGACATAAAAAGAAATTAAGTGCAAAATTGATGATATGTCGATCAAATGATAATTTGAAAGACACAACACTTATATTAGCCTATCAAAATAATTCAACTAAAATATATACCTTAGTAGAAATTTATACAAATTATAATTAACTTTAAAATATAAATCCATACATAAATTTAAATTCTATTAAACTATAACATTTAAATATTACAACATAATAGCGTAACGAATAATCGTTCAAATTAATTTTCATTTTACTTATTTTGTAATATATTACTGTTCATTTACATACAATATAAGGTGAATTTGATAAAAATTCGTCGAAAAAAACATTATTTAGTTTTTTAGAAGACATAAAAATAATAATATAATATGGAGACATTTACAAAATGCTTCTCTTCATCAAAAATAAAATAAATAAAAAATTTGGATGACGGGAAGAAGGGGAGTATGAAGTGTAATTTTCATTTTTAAAAGAAGAAAAATTTAAATATTAAATTTTTATGTATATTGTTATAACTATCCTACAATATAAATGTAATTGTCTTACACCATATTTGATAAAATGAGTAGTTGTACAAATCATTTTTCAATATTAGATTATTGTTAATATTTACTTTCATCAAAATAAATAACTATTTGGATTGATCTGCATATCCTAAAATTTACGGATATCCATATTTCTCTCTAGTTCCCTTAAATAGTACAAAACATTTATACTAATTTAGATATCCTAATAATATAAGAATACTTGCAATTATATGAGCGTATCAAATCCGTAATTATTTTCAAAAAATAAAAATAATGTAAATATTTACTAAATGAAATAATAAACTGAATTTAGAAATATTGTTATCAAAAATAATATTGAATATATTAGAAAATGAATTTCAATTTTAGAGGTGCTTTTTGTAAAAATAGTAAGTATTAAAAATGACTCTAAATATGTTTGATATATTTAGTAAGGCTATACATGAATATCCATAAAAGTTTAAATATTTGGATCTAAATTCAGATTTAACATAAACTATATGAACCGCGCAGACTCGCGTGTATTTTTCTAATTCTTATGTATTCTATGATTTATCAAATGTTTTTAGATTTTTCCAGTAACGAGTTCGGGACTTTTGGTTATTCCGCGTTTCAGATTTGGTTTATGTTTAAAATTGTTAAGTTTTTTCATTTATTTCGGATACGAGTTTAAGTTTGATACTTTTGAGTTTTCGTTTACATGTACGGATTTGAGTACGGTTTGGTTTGGATAATATTCGATATTCGAAATACCGTGAAACAAAATTCGTTGGAATATTTCTTTATATAAATTTATATATTTATATAAATATATTTTATGGCTATATTTTTTAATTTCTTTGAGAATTTTTTGATTTGTGAATGAGTAATTAGAGTAGGTTTTATTTCTTTTAATTTATTATATACTTTAGATATATTTAATAAAATTTCTAAAATACATTCAGTTTAACAAATAACATTTAAAATAGTTTGATTAATTCTCTGTTTATACTATCTCAAATAGTAATTATATTTATTGTTTTAGTTGAAACATATTTTTACCTTTCTAGTTGATCATATGGTTTAAAAATTGTGGGATTAATTTAACTTTTACATTCATCCCCTTATATAGTAGCAACTTTTAATTTTTAATTAATTTGTTTTTGCTTATATGAAAGTTAAAATTTTGAAATAAATAGACATGCTATATTAAAATAGACTGTCTACTTAAATAGTATACAACTAAGATTTAACCCGCGCGAATGCGCGGAATCATATTTTATTAATATAAAATTATTTCATAGTTTAAAGTTATAAATTTATAGTTAAAACTAAATATTTTCGGTGTTGTTAAGTTTAAATCCGAGGTGAATTATATCATACATTTTTATAATAACATTCGTCTCAATTAACCTGCAGTAGTATTATATTTTTTCTTTTAAAATAAATTTCATTTAAAATTGTTTATGATAAACTATTAGTTATTTATATATTATAATTAAAATAGTTTTCTTAGCTTTTTTTAGTATTTCTATTTTTATTTTTTCAAAAAATCAAGAGTTTCTTTATTATATAACTAATTAATCATACACTAATATTATATTCAAAAGTATATTATTTATTTCATAACATATCTTGTTTTAGATTATTTTTAAAATAATCATTGTAAAAAAATGATTTGTTTGCTTATTTTTAAAATAAATATAATTGTTTTGCTGATTTTTAAAAAAATATCATGAGAATCTAAAATGAAATTTCTCCATTTTTTAAACATGATTTAATTTGTTTTGTATTATATATTGTTTTCAATGGCATTTGATGTAAATTCTTACAAATTAAAAGTTATTCATCTAAATGCACTTCTCAAATAATAATATAGAGATTCTTTACACATTACAACATTTTCCTTGTATTTGCAAAATATATATCCGTTTCGAAAAATTCAAAATACGTTAGAAAGAGGAAAAAATCTATTTTTTTCGTGCATTTACAATTTCATTTCGATATATGTATAAACATGTAGAGTCATTTAAAATTTCGTGAAGTGTAGAGGTAAAAAAGATAAATTACTAAAAAAAAAACTTTACTACTATTTACTTAATTAATAAGGATTAAATGGTTAGTCAAAAAAATACCCAATCTTTAATCTCGTGTCTTTCGCAGATCAAAATCTAATTGCATTTGAAATGATCAATTAAATTATAAAAGAGTGATTGAAAAGGACAGTTGCTGAACAAAGGAGACAATGTCTGTCGGAACTGAAAGAAAAGGACACTTGGCAGATCTACCCTTTCTTTTTTTCGTTTGTTTTCTTCTATGAATTTTTTTTTTTGCATTGGCAATATTCTATAGTATTATTCACAATAAAAAAATCATTCCTAAATTAATATCTGTGTGGATTATTTTGGTGCAGTAGCTAAACATCAAAAGGGTAATTAGTAATCGGCTGTAGGACTCTAATTTATTATACATTTTTTAAAATTAAATATTTTCCAATGACAGTTTAATATTATAATAATTCTAAAATCACATTTTAATTGTTCACTAAAGTTGATACCGTCCTATGCGTTGATATATTTTTTGTTATTCTATGTTTAATTATATTTTTACGTATTGTTATTATTTTCAAATTTTTTATTTAACAAATATTTAAATGTGATAAAACTAACTTAATTAATTGATATATTATGTGTTTAACAAACATAATTTTATTTTTTTAATATTGTAAGTTTTATCATAAAATATTTTTTGTTTATACTAATTAATAATATTTTGTGGATACTATTTTTTTTAAACGGATATTTGGAAAATATTTATAAGAATGAGATTAGCTCTTTACATTTCTTTTAACAACAAAATATTTACTCTGAACCGAATAAAAAAACATGTGAAAAAATCTGTACATGTTCCATGTTCAAATGTTTTCAAGTTTCGAGTTTTACTCGAACCAAACCCGAAACTCGAAGTAGTATATGGTTGTCCCCAACTTTTGCACACACACATACATACATCCTTACCCTTATACTTTTATATCATATATTTGTCTTTGTTGATCCGAAAATCTCAAACCCAAATCCTGAAACAATAAAAAAATTAGAAAAAATCCGAAAATATTCGATTAAAACCCGAACTTTCCAAAAATATGAGAAATCTGAAGAAAAATAGAATCCGAATCCGAAAACCCGAAAATAGTCGAACCTAGAAAATCCTGAAACAACCGAAAAGTCAGAAAAAAACCCAAAAATATTCGATTAAAACCCTAAATATTTGAAAAATTGGAGAAATCTGAAGAAAATTCGAACCTGAATCTGAAAACATGAAAATAACAAAACCCGAAAAAGTATGGGATCTATCAAGTTTTAATAGTTTCATAAAATCCTACCCGACCCGAAAAACCTGAACCGAACTTTTCAAAAACCAGAATGGATCCTATAGAGATGGAGTTCGGGATTTAAACCTTAACAACATCACGAACGCCTAGCCTAACTTACAATTGTTCATTTGTACTAAAATAATATAATTTCATATATACTATAATATAGGTAGATCAAAACCGATTTATTATAAAACCAATAATATATAATTGAAATTATAGTTTTATATTAAACATTATTGTATATTTATCAAAATATATATGCTAACATGTTAACTATATAAATAATGATACATGTATAATGTATAAACTTATTAGTAATAATAACACTGTATAATTTAATTGTACATGAGAGTAGAGGATATAACATGGATTAGCAATATTTATATTGTATTATTAATTAACTAATAATGATTAGTATAATTTTTTCATTATTGTGAATATGTTCAAATTTAAATGACAACTTTTTAAGTAGATAAAAAATGACTCTATGTTTAAGAGATAAGATTGTTCATTTCTCTTTTTCCATTCTTCTTACTTTTTTTTTTCTTCTTAAAACCAATAATATATGATTTTATCTTTTTTAGAAGTTACAACCAATATTTTAAAGTTGTCCCCCTAGGTGGGAGGGATCTTTTATAGTCTTCCGAAGTTTTGATTTGGTTTATGGATTGTGGGATGTTAATCATTCTGGCAATTGTCTTTCTTGGCGTGGGATGCGTTATGATCATCTAGTGCATGCCCTTTTGGATCGCTATTTGGCAAACAATTCTTTGGTGGAGATGTTCCCCTCAGGTCGTTATGAGTATTTGCGGTTTGAAGGATGAGGTCATCGGCCTTTAATTACTTTTTTGGACAACTCCAAGATCAAGCATCGTAAGCTTCTTCGCTTTGATCATCGTTTACGCGAACGTGATGAGGTCTTCGATCTAATATCCGAGCTTTGGCATCTGGAGGGCCAGAGTTCTGTCTTAGCTAAACTGGGCAAATGTCTTTCCGCATTAGTCCGATGGGCTAAGGAGCAACACTTTCATAGTGCGAAGCAGATAGAAGAATCGCGTGCTAAGCTAGATGCCCTTCTTTCTAGCTCTTCTACGTACCCCTTAGAAGTTCAGAGTGTTACATCTCTCCTTGAGACGGCTTATCGAGAGGAGGGGAAGTTCTGGAAGGAGCGAAGTCGTATTCTTTGGCTACAACATGGGGATATAAACTTTGGTTTCTTCCACGCTACTACGCGTAATAGGCGAACGATTAATCGTATATCGGTCATTGAAGATGAGGCTGGATCACTTCATTTCAAAGAGCATGAGATAACAACAACGATTTGTTCATATTTTCATCATATTTTCTCCTCTAGTGGAGCTATTGATTTCTCAATGATTGAGCATATTGCGCTTCCGGTGGTATGTAAAAGTGATAATGCTATGTTAACGACAATTACCTCAACTGATGAGGTTCGTGTAAAGTCGGATTTGAGGCTATATCTATGCATATGTTCGAGCATGATGAGAAAAAATAACGATAGAGTGCACAAAATAAATAGACATAGAGATTTGTTAACGGGGTTCGATTTCCCTACATCCCCGGGACCAAGTTCAGAATTCATTCACTAGAAAAGGCCGCAACCTACAATTGCTATATGACATCCACCACTCTTTCCTAGAATTACAATGAACAAACTATGAACAAAGTATCAAGCACACATGCTTGACTACTACCCAGCAGCACCAGGGCAACACCGTAACGGTTGCGTGTTCATAAATCACTACCATCAATGGATCTACAACTCTCATATGATGGGACGACGTCACACACATCCAAGTGCATCTTTACAATAGAACCCTAGACGCGTGCCTCTTCATGTCACCTTCTCCTTCTTTTTAAAACCTCCCACGAAAACCCTAGCATCATTAAGTTGGACTTCTCTCTGAAATAAGGCCCAAACAAAAACAACAAGAAACTTAGAAAATTCATTATTTCCAGATTTGCCCCGTCTGTTCCAACAAGTCTATTCTGTTCCAACAGAAACTCCTCTTTCAGTTCGGTTAGAAGCTTTCTCTATCAATGCGGAAAAAGCTCCACGTCTTGATGGGTTTTCTGCGGGGTTTTTCCATTTATACTAGGTTGCAGTGGGACCAGATGTCACTAAAGAGGTCATCAACTTCTTCGTGACTGGTTCCTTCCAGAGGGCCATGAACTCTACTAATGTTACACTCATTCCGAAGATTCCTCATCCCTGGAAGGTCTCTGACTATCGGCATATAACTCTTTGTAGTGTCTTCTACAAAATTGTAGCTAAGATTCTTACCGCACGAATGCACTCTAACCTTCCTGACTTGATTTCAGAGAATCAATCGACCTTTGTCCCGTGGCGAGCTATCCCGGATAACGTCCTAATTACTCATGAGATCCTGCATTGTTTGTGGTGGTCAAAAGCGGAAAAAACGAAATCTAAATATGAAAATTGTGTCGTTACTATGTTTTTCGCCTATTAAGTTAGCATATATGTATTCTATCGTATTTTGTATGCACTTAATGAGTATGATATAAAAGTTATTGTTTTATTTTTAAATAAATAGGAATCAGAAACTTAAATTAATGAACTAATAATTTTGTAATAGGATAAATTCCATAATATCATATCACTGGTATATTAATTA
>OVAN01010886.1:0-15243 GCA_900406275.1 Anastatica hierochuntica
TTTGCAGGTCCAGATTTTAGAGTATGGATGGGCTTGGGAGGTTATGTAGCGGTTCTTGGGGAGAATGTTCAAACTGTTTAGAGTCTTTATGGTTAGCGGAAGTAGCGTAGAGTAAGGTTTTTTGAAAGCATGCAGTCCATTCGGTTTTTGAGTTTCTTTTATCGCAGGCTTAGTCTTCGTTTCCTTTACTTGAGGACAAGCAAAGATTCAAGTCTGGGGGATTTGATGTGTCAGTATTTNACACGAGATATATGGTTTTTAGTATGTATTAGGATTGTTTTGGCACGAATTTTTGTTCTTTGTTAGTTTTACAGGAATCGAGCTTGAATGTGCGAAAAGAATGCATTTTGGATGGATTACAAGCGTCGAAGGAAGTGTTCATAAAAAGCTGGAAAATAACCAGAAACTTGGACGAGGATTGACAGATCCTTGTGCCCGAATCGACAGATCCCTGTCCCGAGTTGCGGACCGATTTTACGAAGAACCAGACCGAACTTATTTCGAATCGGATTACAACTAAAAGACCTAAGCTCGTGTTTTCCTTTTCATTATGAACTTTTAGAGAGTTTTAGAGAGCTAAGAGAGATTTTGTAACCTAGGGAAAAGAAGCCTCTTTGTTCTTCGATTCGAGAAGTCTTCAGAACCCTTTTTACTCTTGTTTATGCTTAATACAATCATGTCTCTCATAAATTTGATATGTGTTTTTGCAATTGTCATGAGTGAGTAGTCTGTTCGTTGGGTTTAGGGGTTCTCACATAGGGATTCATGAGTTGTTGATATAGAATCGCATGATTAGGGACTTAATCTAATGGATCTTCATCTATGATTGATCGTAATGCATGAAACTGAACTAATCACTTAGTTTCTGTTCTTAGGTAGTTTAATGCCTGGAAAGTGTCTGTTTAAACGCCTGAAAGAATCTTAGATGAGCAATTCTTCTTAAGCCAATGGAAGTTGATGTTTAAGTGAATTGTGAACATATCAAATCTGTTAGTAATGCATTATTAGAAATCGAGGGTCAACGGAAGTTAGTCTCGAGATTTATAATACATAGGGCGCTGATACTATAGAAGTAGATCAGTTCTAGATTAGAATTTGAGTTCAAGACGGTTCTTAACTTGTTCCCTAGTCTAAAATTTGAATCAACAATTAATCGTTTCCCTGAGAATACCCGATGTCCAACACTTCTTTGATTGATCTACAACCTCTTCGTTGCGTGTCTGCCTTCTTTGCTTTCTTATTTTCGAAATTAATTTGCATCATCTCAAAAGACATCTTTTAGCCTTAGCCCGATGTGTGATCTAATATTTCTTCGTGCTACCTTTGGTTTTTGTGGATTCGATCCCGAACCACTACAACGTACATCTGTGCGCTTGCAGTGTTATCTCGGGCGAAAACATGAGCTATCAATATGGCGTGATGCTCTAGCTTCACATGTGAAGGTCATAAGTTCACAACTATATCAAGTGATTTCGGATCAAAAGGGGAAGGTCGTCGCCAAAAATAAAGGAGGATCAAGTAAAGACTATTGCAATGTCCTCTTGGAATAAATCAACAATGATCTTACCTATGGTAGGGTATTGTCTTTACTCTTGAATAGGAAGAGATCATTAATGATTTTGAAAGACTCTTTTTAAATCCTATTGATAAGGAATTTGATGATGAATTGGGAGTTGAATTGTTCAGAAACCCTCTTGAGAAGGAAGGTGATGTCGAATTTAGACTAGATTTCGATGAACTTAGTGCTTCCAATGGAAAGGAGTTTGAAAAGAAAGATACTTCACCTCTTGAAAGTGATGTCAATTTTGATAAGAAGAAGAAAGAGCCTTTGTTTGAAGATAAGGCTAGTGATGACAATGCTAAGAAGGCTACTAAAGAAGAAATTGTTAAGGAATGTAAGAAAGAAGAAAGCTTAAAGAAAGAGGAAAAAGAAGAAAGTGATTTCTCAAGGGATGAGGCATTTGAAAAGAAAGATGAAGAACTAAAGATTCCTACGGACATTGCCTAGTGAGATGGATATGAGTAAAGAAGAAATTGCTATCTTGAATTTAGCGGCTATTAAGACCAAGCTACTGTATCCTAACGTTTCAAGAAGGAAATCTTGGTACTACACTATAAAAAGATGAAGCGGGATGGTGACTTAGACATTCCACAAGAATAGTATGAGGAAGCTAAGACCGATGAAATGGTTAAGGGGAACCTTGAGAAGAAGTTGGCTATGATAGAAAAGGGAGATAATGTATTGCAAGCTAATGACATTCCAACAACTCGAGCCATTGAGAAGGTATTAGAAAAGAGCGATGATGAAGGAAGATACGTTATGCTTTGTGCTCTCGGAGACTACCAATTTGAAGACGCTTTAGCGAATACTAGTTCTACTTTGAATATCATCTCTCTAGAGCGTGTGAAGGAACTTGGTTTACAATATGAAATCAAAAAAGGAGTTAATTCCATACTCTTGGGAGATGCTACAAAAAGCGTTCCAATGGAAAGTTTGGAAAACATGGAGCTAAAAAGGAGATCACCAAGAGGACCAAACCATGAAGAGGTGTTCTATGACTTCACCAACTAAAAAGGAGATTAAGGTCAAGCTAAAGATCTTAAACAAGCGCACTTGAGAGGAAATCTCAAGAGTATCCTTTGTAAATATTCTCTTTAATTTTCAAGGCTTTAAGTCTTTAAATTTTAATAATGATGATTATGTCTTGAAATATTGTTGTTTCAAGTCATTTCTTTTTTCTCTAAGCTTAGGTCTCAAAGGAGAACCATTTGAAGCAAGAATCTAATGCCAAGAAGAAATATGGAATTGACATTTCCAATGAGCAAAGTGGCTCAACACTTAGAAAAAATTCCTATGGCTAAGGTATATTCTCTAAATTTAAGTATTTAATTTGCACTTCACCATTTTAAAAGTCTTTCAAGAGTGATTTTGCAAATACTTGATTTGAGAAAACCTAATATTTTTTATTCAATTCCAAACTTTTGGTCCTAATTTTTACCAGTTCAAAAATCAATTTTCCCTCCAATTTTAAATTTCAAATTAGGGTTATTTTGCAAAAGTTCAAAGGAAACTAAAGGTTTTGGAAACATGGGGACCATTTTGCAATTAACTTTTTACACTTTCACTTATAGCCACTACTTCTTCCTCTCTCTCTCTTCTTTCTCATCTTCTCCATCGAAATTTCAACTCCATTTGCAAAGAGAAAGATTTTGTTTTTAAGAGAAATTGTGTGAAAGTTGAGAGTTTTTTTATTCCTCTAAGTTGCATTAAAGCTCATTTCTACATTCCATTCTCTTCTAACATTAAGAACAAGGTATGAAAACCTCAAAACTCTTCCTTTTCTATTGAAAATTTTGATATTTGTTGATGTTTAATGGAATTCTTGAGTAGAAAGAACTTAGTTGTAGAGGTTTTGCAGGTCTGAATCAGTTGAAAGCAACTATAAATGCTTGAATCAAAGTGTGTTATTGAAATGAATAGTGTTTGAAATGTTACTTTTTGGAAAATTTGGATTTGTTGGTTCATAAGTAAAATTGATTTAGAGATATCCTTCATCCCTTTAATTTTTTGATTTTTAAGAAATGTTTAAAGGGAAGTTGATTTTGATTCTAGCATAGCTTGGATTGTGAATTTTGTTTAAGTGCTTCACTTATTGTGCATAATTGCATTCACTACTTTGAGTTGATCCATGATTATGAATTTGAGCATATTATATTTACCTAAATTTTGAAATGTTCTTCAAATGGTTTCAATTGGATTTTAACTTGGTAATTTAATAAGCATTAAACAAAGTCATTAGTTTGCAAAAATGAAAAAGTCAAGTGCACACTCTTGTTTAGAATACCTTAATGGCAGAAAATTATATATCTTGGAATGATGACATTTTGGTCTTACATGAGTATATTGCATTTAAGATCATGAATTAGCATTAGTATTTGAATACCGAGTTGTGCGTTTCAGGGGCGTGGCTCGGTATAGTAGGTCGGTATTGGTATACCGATCAGAGCAGAACACGCGCAGCTCGGTACTAGGGTCGGTACTAGATCTCCGGATGCTCCGTGACTGATACCGACCTGTTAGGTCGGTATGCGCGTACCGACCTGCGCAAGGAGTGCGTAGGTCGATACTCTGCCCGGTATACCACTGACAGTGGCGCTTCTTCCGTTTCTTGGCTCGAGGCTTGGTCCGTTCGCGTTCGTTCTCTCGTAATTGATTCAAAGTAACCTGAAAAAAGGTAAGAAGAGAAGAAAATGCAAATCCTAAAGACTCTAGACTCGAAATACTCAAACGACTAGGAATTAGTCATAAAAACTCTAGATAAAATGCTTAAACATACGGAAAAAAAAAACTTCTAAAGTTCACTCCTAAAATGAGAAAATACGATAACATCAGGGAACCCTATGGTTGGATGAGAGTATGATGTCAAGAATGGGAATCGAAAACCAAGTTAAATATTTCCTCGGATGTCACCCTACTTACATTCAACCATGGATTTCCACCACGGGGATGATTTTGAGATGACTCTTAGGTACGTGACTTTCTGGATTAAGAAAAATTCATATGTATCTCAACGAGGAAATTTTGTCGTGCTTATGGGATTTAAAAGAATAGGAATATGATCGAGTTTCGAGACAGCTTAGACATGAGAAAATTTTGGATGACAATAGCACTTGGAGAGTATGTCGAGGATACGACTACAATCACCAAGATCCATAATTCGAGCATACACTATACCTTGGATTTCTTGGCAAAAAAAATTTTTGTCAATGGAAACCATCATTTTGTCATCAAAAGCGCCATGCATTTTTTATTCCAAGGACTAAACAAGAATTTTTGAGAAATTGGAGGAAGATGGTTCGACCTTTTGGGAAATGAGACAAACATTGGTCTTATCTTCATAACCGTTCTTCTTAAGCATGTGGTGGATTTACAATTGCAAAAGAAGCTTACAATAAGAATAGATGGCTCACCCCATTATGTCGCAACCTTGGAATTGAACTCGATGCTTGGAGAAATAAGGAAGATGATGAGGAGGAAAATGATAATAACCGCCTAGAATGAAGGAGTCTTGACATGCAATTCTTGTTAGAGCGGATATTCATTTTCGGATTTGGACCAAGTGGAGAGGTCCTTTACATAGTTATGATCATACATCAGAAGTGGCATGTATGCAATCTTTCCATGAATTCATGGACCACCACCTCCGTGACTCCATCCATCTCCTTCAACCTCCCGACAAACCTCTCGACAAAGATAACCGAGTTTCACATGCACCTGAGACTCCAAGTTGAAAACGAGCAACAAGAACCCGAAAGTGAAGAAAATAAAGAAATTTTCGGTCGTAACTTCCTCAACCAACAAAGTGAACCACTCCATCTCCGGACACCATATGAGCACCACTTAGAGGCTCAAGTAAAATGGAACACGCTTCAAATCAAGAAGAACACAAGCATGATCTCGCAAATGTGAAAGGCACATAAGGAGGCGCTAAGTACAATCGCTATGTCTCTTCAATAGAAAGTGAAGATGATCAAGACAAGAAGAAGAAGCATGTATTTGACAGACCAAGACACTCGTTTGCTCTCCCTCCTTTGGTGATCCGAGAACCGCTTGAGAAAGGAATGAACCCACCAAGAATATCGTTCCAAGAGCCACCCCGAAGGAGACATGGGAACGATCCCGTTGGCCAATCATCATCTCGGCCACGGAGCTCTCGACGCCATGGCAATGAGCCCGAATCCTCCGTTTCATCCATTAAACACTCATACATATGAGTGTTCGAAAGGTGCCCTACTACCATTGTCTATATCATTTATGTTTTTGTTTTATGTTTGTTTTTAAAGTCACTCTCACGGTTTAGGATTCACCGGGACGGTGAAGTTTAAGTCTGAAGGAGGAGTTTAGTACTAATATCGTTTTCAATTTTGATATTTTCATTTTTTTATCATCCTTGATTCTTTCATTGTGAATATCTAAGATTTTTGAAAAACCACACAATTAAAAATTTTCGAAAAACACAAAAAAAAAATTTTTATTTCGAAAAAACCAAAAAGGTTTTCTCTTTTTTCAAAGTATTTCATATAAGTTTGCGTCCATTTTTACATACTTAGGAAATTAAAAGCATTTAGGATTGCATTTGAATAGGGAACAATGACAGGATTTCCTTGTAGATAGTTGAGTTTTGCTTAATGACCAATGCCCGCATTAACAGTACAATGTTGCATAAACCGCTTTTAGTCTTTGCAAAATCCATTCTTGGAAATAATCACTTGAAGGTCTTTGTGAATGTTGAAGTAAATGGTTTCTTGAGTCAGTTCCTTTCTAAGTGGAACTTCATTAAATTTTAAAATCTTGCTGAAAGGCTTTGTTATACTTGACCATGGGAAAAACACTAACACTTGAGTTATGTTTTAACCATTTTTACCTCCTTTTATTAGCTCATATGGCTACTCTCATCTTTAGAGTAGTGACCACACCCATGAAAACCCTTAAACTTTTACTTCAAAACCCCTTGATTTTTCGATGGCGAGGCCAATTTTGAAAGTCCACACACCAAAAAAATCCCGAGTGAATAGAAGTTGAACAATGAAGAGGATACTTCCTTAGAGTTAGCCTCATTTTAAGGTTAACTAGAGTCTTAGGAGAGGAAAATCCTTAGTTGTTTTGGGTTTGTTTGAGTCTTGAGAATGATTGGTGTAGATTTTGGCAAGTATGTGTTCCTTAATGTAAATATGATCCTAGGTTGTGTGGGAATAAAAGAAAGAAAATAAAAGGGAAAATCCAAAAAAGAAAAAGACATAAGTGAAAGAAAAAGACAGTAGAGATTATAATCAAGTATGAGCTCTAACCTTAGAAATTAAAGAAAATTCTAGAGAGTCCACCCTTGTTATTAAAAGAAAAGATAGAATCAAGGATATGATTAGAATAGTGGCTCTAAAAATAAAAAGAAGGTTAGTAGCTAAGAAGTAAAAATGTTTAAGGATCTCTAGTTATCTACAACAACAAAAAAAAAGAGTGTGTTTTTAAGAAATAAAAGTTTATGGTTGCTAAGATGAGAAATACCTTAAGATTGTGTCTAGACTTTTAGGAAGCATCGGGTGGGAACAACAGAGGAAGTAAATGCTTTGTATGCATAAATTGTTCAGCTTCCACCTTGCTTTTGCCTAATGTCTTGCACTACTTGTTGAGAGAAACCAATAAGAATCGTGTGAACCCACTCTCTTAAATACTTTTTCACACAAAAACCCTTTCTAAAGAACCAAACCGAATTGATGAGACACATTTCCCATAAGTAAAGAACTCTCACCTAAGCATAAATGAATGTAAAAAGGAATTGGCGTTAGGATTGTTTACGGATGCTTAGCTTAGATTCTAAGAGTTTTTTTTGTGATGATCTTGGCAAAGTACATATACTCTTAGATGATCTTTGAACCATTATACTTGTCTTTAAGAAATTGGGCATAAAGCATTCCTTTTCTATCTTGGTTTTGAGTTCCCGCTTTTAAACCTCGCTTCCGGGTTAAGTCTTTGTTGTTTGCTTGAGAAAAAGGAAAGGACAAGTCTGTGGGAGTTGATGTGTACATATTTTCATGCTACATTATGTCCTTAGAATTCATCTAGTTTGAGTTTGGAGTATAGTCTTAGGATTTATTGCATTTGCATACATCTTTTTGCATTTATAGGTGAAGCTTTAGAGTGGTTCTATGGGAAGCTTAAATGATGGATTCTAGGTGGTTTTGAAGTCAAGAATCAAGGGAAATATGAGCTAAATGCATGAGGGGAAGGTAGAAACAAAGGTGCAATCAATAAAGAAAAGGGGAAGCCATGGACTACAAACGCAACCCGCTATCGACCAACCAGGTCGATAGTGGACCACATGGGGTCGGTAGTGAGCTGCATGGGACCAAAACTGTCCAATGCAAGCCACTATCGACCAGGGCTCTCAAAAGTGGACCACATGGGATCGATAGTGTCTTGCACCCGAGCCAAAATCACTTTAAGACAACCTTATAACTCCCCACATGTATAAATAGACCCTTTTAGCCTCCAAGAACATAATCTTTGCAACTCTTATCAACTTTTCTTATCTTTTTCTTTTTTCTAAGATCAAAACACTTGTAATACATTGGATCTTTTTATTTAAGATTTGTATTTCTCTTCTTTATCTCTCTTTTTATTTTCTTGATCTAAGGTTATGGAAGCTCAAAGACCCAATCTTTGTCTTTGGATTTTCCATGAATATTAGCGAGTAGATCTCTTAAGGATCTTGAGATATAGTAGGCTAGGGTTAGATCTAGGATAGTAATGGATGATTAAGCTAGATTTTGGCATAGATTTCTACTAGATTTTGATTAGTTGTTTGAAAGTTCATTGCTTGTTCATTGACGCCTAGAAAGTGTTCGATTTAATGCTTGAGGGAAAAATTTGATGTTTTTTACCTTGGCTCACGAGAGTAGATGTCTACAAGTGTTAAATGGCTAAAAGGACTTGTAGATTACTATCACATACATGTTTAGATAGGAAAAAAAAATAGAATTGGGTCTTTTAATGTGTATGAGTGAATATACCTTCGCCTTGATAGTGGGTAGATCGACTAAGAAGGGATCATTGGCATAAGAATAACTTTAATCATCTAATAAAGCATTGACAAAGTCAATTATAGTTCTAGATCGAGCCCAAACCATTTGCTATGTCTCAAGATTTGATATTTATCATAGTTTGCACTTAAAGTTTGTTTCTTTACTGCACTTTACTTATTGCTTTCTTTCATATTGTCTTTATCTATGCAATTTCATTATGTCCCTTTATGTTTATGCTTAGATTTAGTTGAGACTTGTGACATTCCATCTAAATCGACCTCCCTAGACTAGGATTTTTAGTGTATTCTCTTTGTTTAGCTTTTGCCTAATGTCTTTGCGGTAATAGTTGGGTTTTATCTTTTGGTCTATAAATTTAAGCTTACCTATTTGGGACTCCGAAAACCTGAACGTCAAGCATATACTGGAATTGTTCTTGGTTCTACTAACTAAAGTCAATTTGAGGTGAACCATTAGAGTAGGATACATGTTAGGAGCAGTAATGACATTTTCCACAACATTAGTTTTAGAAAATTGTTGTTTTCGTTGTACCATGTGAGGATTAATCTTCTGAGTAGAATTTGATTGTCTTCTTGGTTGGAAAAAAGTTTGAATTGCTGCTTTTGAATGAGATTGAATCACATTACTATTATAATACATGTGACCAGGAAGGTACCCATGGATTTTGGAGCATTTTTGCACATTGTGGCAAAAATGTCCACATAAAGTACACACATGTAGTTACTTGGATCTGAAATTTCCATAAGAAGTGGCAGCAATCATATTTTCATCATGAATACCATCAAGAATATATATAGCTAGAGGAGAACATGTGGTTTGAAAGACAACATTCTCTGATCTTTAACTTGGTCGTATGTTCTTTTTTCTTTCATCTAGTGCCACCATGTTGAACACATCATCAATTGAAGGTACTTTTTCAACATTAATATGTGTCTTCTTGTGGCTTGAAAAGCTTCATTTAAACCCATGAGAAATTTTGTAACACGGCTCCTCTGCAATAGTTTCTCCCATAACATCGCAGTTGTATATTCACACTTATCGTAGGTATAAACATGGAGATCTACATAGTTCTTATGTTCCTCCCATAAGGTCACTAACTCAGTATAATATGTACTTACATCCATAGAGCCTTTTTTGATGTTACTCAAACATTGTTCAATCTCATAAACCCTAGGGCCATTATCTTTCATAAATCTAGACAAACGATTTTGCCATAAATTATCTGATGTAGAAAAAAGAGAAGACTTTGTCCTATTTTTTAGAGATAGAATTCATAAGCCATGTTGCAACCATGTTGTTATATCTAGACCAAGATCCAACATATCTATGACCACTAGGGGGTTTTAGAACTGTAGCATCGATGAAGCCTAGTTTATACTTGACGTTTAAGACCATTCTGACAGAACGACGCCAAGAGTGAAACTCTGAACCAGATGTGAGACGATTGGAGACCAACACAAGCATGTGTGATCAGAAATATGCAAGAAGTACATATTATCATACTGATCGCGTGATTGACAAACAGGTTCAGCTCCTCGAAGTGACGATTGAGCCATGGACAGAAGATATATAAATTCTGGAAGATGCGATTGAGTTTTTGGTATTGATCACATTGTTGAAATCAGAATAAAAAGAATAGATTGTGTCAGATTTAAGTATTAGAAAAAAGAACAGCGACAATCTTAGGTCAAAGAAAGGGAAAATCAGGAAGAAAATGGTGAGGAAAAGATCAATCGCAAAGATGAATAGAGAAGATATGAGATTTGAATCTATCAATCGAATCGAAGAACTCATCTCAATCGATTAATCGATCAAAATAGAAGAAGCTTGATATCAAATTCTCGAAAAAAAAATCAATGGCGGAAGAGTTTGTTAGAGTCTTGCTCTGATACCATATTGACCAAAGAGAGAGAAAGTAAAGGGAAAGTAATTTCTCATTAATCACTAAAGAGTTTGTACACCAGTTTATATATATACATCCACAATCACATTTAGCTACAATTAATCTCCCTTGTACAAGGAAATAAATAGCAACTACTAATCCAATAACCATTACCGAATCTCTCTTCATCGCCACCAATCTTGATACCCAGAACAAACTCGAGACGAGTTTCACCGATTCGCCATTGAGAACTCGAGAGAAGGGAAACGTGCGACGAAGTTGGCATGTCAAGGCGTGGAAGAGAGGTGAACGAGATGGTAGAGAAGAGAAACGAGAGGAAAAGACATAGGAGAAGGAGGAGGCAAGTGAAGTGTGACGCATATGGGCGATGGTTCCAATAAATGAATTGCTAGAGTTTCAGCTTTTTACAAAAATAAAAAATGAAGGTAAAAAATCTATTTAATATATAACGTGTTGTAATAAACTTCATTTGCGATCTACTATCTGAAATGGGATATTAGATTACATTTTCAGTCTGAAAATTAAATATTTTTAGCGGGATTCTAATTTTAACAGGAATATCAGAACTTTGATCGGGAAAACGATAGTTTTGGCTAAGCAGACTTCATATGAAGTTTGCAACCCTAATCACTTAGCAGACTTCATTTGCAGTCTGATGATCAAAATTTTTAAGCGGAATTTTATTTTTAACGGAAATCTTTAAACTTTGAAAGGAAAATGATGATTTTGGCTAAACAGACTTCAGCAACTAAGCGAGGAGCCTGCCATATACGATAACTTTTTTAATTTGAAATGTTTGGCATCTTCGTTAGCCTATATGGCCTTGATAGTAATTGTGTGCCCTTGTGGCATTTACAAGTTTTCTTGTATTCTGGTCGTAAGAGGTATCTATTGGTTTCCTCATTCTCTGTTTTTTCAAATTTTTGTTGGTTCTCTCTTTGAATATTATTATTCAATTTTTAAAAAAATTAAAATTATCCAGGATATAAGTTACATAAGTCTTAAAGTTAGACAAACACGATATTATAAACCATGCACATTTGTTCACTCTAAACGCTAAACATTTTCTTCAGTTTTGCGAAATTTTACAAAATTTTATTTTTCATGCTTAACAAATTATTATATTTTATTTATGTAAAAAAATAATCAATTTATTTTTCAAAAATTTTAAATTTTAATATAAAATTTAATGACAATATAAAATTCAAATGAGATCTGCTATCGTAAAAATATAATTTTTTTGTTCAAAATCTTAAATGCCATTGATTTGATTCAATTTAACGAAGTTATAATTTTTATGGTTCACAAATTATTATATTTATTTCAAGTATAAATACTTTAATTAAATTATTTTTCTCAATTTTATTATTTAAGTACAAAATTAAATTACAATCCATACTTCCTTGAAAGCCTGCGAAGGAAGTCTACAACCTCTAATTTTTTCGTTTCAGACTCCATCGGCTCGAAAGGGCATTCGAAATTTCTTTTTTTTTGTTCATAAAGAGGTAAAAGTAATTTTTTATCCTTGTGGGTTAGTTTTGCTTAAAAATCAAATTCTGGAGAACTTATATATGCATTATATTCTATATGGAACACAATATTATCAATATTGTTTTAAGTCAACATTATTTTTTATTTTAATTTTTTGTATCGAGTTTAAAATTTTATATTTTAGATTTTAAAATAGACAACATAGCCTTATGTTATGAGTTTTAGTTTATACATCTCATTTTAGGATTGGTATGCTAAATTAATAAGTAGTTTGTATAAAAGTTTTGGTAAATCATGTAATAACTAATTCTCTTCTATTTATTCTTATATATTGTTCAAGTCATATGTTACATCCTATTCGAGCTTTACATAGTATAATTGTAACATCATGGCCCGTAAAACTGGGTAGTTAAAATTTTGTAGAGAAAGGTCCAAAAATCGCTAAAGCCCATTAAGTTTTTCTTAAGACCTTAAGATCTGGACTATTTAATCCAATGAGTCTAAAGAAAACCTTGTAAATCTAAAACCTAAAAGGAGCCTCCATCTTTTTGAACAGAAGTCACTGAAAGAGAAGAGAAAGAGAAGGTGAGAGAGAAGGAGGTTCACGAAAAGGAGAGAGGGTAGAAAAGAAGAAGAAGAAGTTATGGCAATCACCTCGTGGACATATCTGATATGTTATGGGAGAAAACAGGAAGGTTTGACTAAATCACTAAGGAATAATCTAGATCTCTGGAAAATGGTATGGTTGTTTTGAGCTTTCCACCTAAAGTTATAGGTTTTTTCTAGAAAGGTATCTGTCCAAAATGGATGTGCAATCGGTTTAGATAAAAAAAAATTGACAATGAAAATGGTGTCTGATCGGGTTGAAACTTTGATTAGTTCTAGAGGGCACTAAGGGCGTCAATTAGAATGGTCAAATGGAGGAATTAGAAATTAATTTTGAAGTTCTGCATTTGTTTCCAAAATGTAGTCAATATGTCAGATTTCTAGATGTGACTCATTTTGGTGTAAAGAGTGTTTGGATCATCTAGAGGTTATTGTGTTGGTTGGTTCTCTACAGGAATGTCTTAGACTCTTATATCTATCTATTTCTGAAAGGAAAACAAATTTTATATTCATATTAGTGGAGAAGCGTGCCCCAGAGTCGATACATGGAATATGTCCACCCGTAAGGAAGCTGAGTTTGAAGTTTTCCATATGCTTGTGACCAAAGTGTTGATGTTCCCAACCCTCACTGAGTCTAATTTCTTATTTGTTGTGTTGGTCTATGGCCAAAGCGTTACCAAGCTATATGTTTTGCTACGAATATATTTTATGTATTATGTATTGTTATGTCATATTGACTATATGCCTAGAGTGTGAATATGTGATTTGGTTGCTAAGTTAAGTATAGGTTATTAGATGATTGTTGGTTGATGAAAGCATAAAACCTGGTTTAAGAAGAACTAGAGTAACCAGAACATGATTAAGAGTTACGCACAAGATGATATTTATGCATACTAATTAGTAGATGTGTTTTATGTTGGATGGTCACTCTTCCAGTTTAGTGGCATGATGTCTCATGGTTGTGGGCTCAGAATACCGGAGGTTCTGATGGGATAGTCTGTGACTCATAACAAAGCTATTGTTGAGTACACAATCCAAGATGTCATGGTTGGCTGCAAAAGAGCATGAGATCTGTGTGCGGTTGAGAGTTGTGTGAGAGATTGTGTGATGAACTGTGCGGTGAGATGTTGTTAAGTTTGGAATCATGGTTCTGATGTGAATGTTTAAAATTGATTGTGCGGCACGTTAGGTGCTTTGTTTGAGGCTTGGGTTTAGGTTTAGACTTATGGGTTAAGCTAGTTATCATGCAACATGGAGTTGGTAGTGTTCTCATTAGCCAGCTTGATTGAAAACTCACTCACTTTCTCTTTTCTCCTTTTCCATTTTTTCTGACATTTTCTAGCAAGTTAGCGAGCTAGATGTCACAATTAAAGATCAAGTTGTTGTCTTGCGAAAAGATTTTGGCTATATCGATTGATTAACCTTGCTCCGAGAGGTTCTTATGTTACAATAACATGGATTTAGTTACAAACACCATTAACAATAGGAAGTATTTGTTTGTTTTAACAAATTTGAACTATTGGACGCAGAAAAAATATATTTTTCAAGCATATCATATATTAAGTTTTTTAAACTCACACACACAAACAATATCATTAGAATTGATAAAAGGGTTGTACTACTTATTTTTAGATTAACAATATATGGTATTGTAACATGCCATACTATATAAAAAACAATATGCATGTTATATTCTATTTGAGTTCAGTATAGTATAAATTATTTTTGTTATAATTATTTATGACGTAAATATTTGTATATTTTTTAAACATTTAACTTTGTTAGATGCCGTAAAATTTAATGCACTTTTACATACAATGATAAATTAAAACTGATTGGAGTTTTAAAGATTTATGACTTATAAATGTGGATAGAGTAAAAGAAATATTTTATCCTGAATAAAAATTCATTGTAGATTATGAACACCGCTCTGCTGGCAGAGAGGGTGCAAGTTCACGGGCTGCACCGTTGCGTGGACGTGTGGACTATGCTGATCATGGGGTTATGAGGTATCAAGCTAAGAAAGCTGATCCTTCTCCGGGGCGATGGGATGTTGCTGAGAGCTGATCGGGTACCACGACGCAGAGAACATAGTCCACGTGAGTCGAAGCAAGGAGTTGATGGGCAAAGACATGCTGGAGATCGGTGGAAGTATGTTAAAACCGGGAGGCTTATTTTGCGAGATTCGGGCTCTCATGGTGAGTCTTTGAAATCGGGTCATAAGGCCGATGATGATTATGTCAAGGTTCGTGATTCTTCTCACAGCTTGAGCAAAAAGTCTCCACGTGGGGATTTAAGAAGCTCTGAAAAATGAAGAGGTGAGGTTCACGTACCAAGGGGAGAGATTGTGGCGATGGATGTTGATGATGATCTACTAGGGGAAGACTGGATCTGTGCTGAGGAAGATAAGCTGAAGTTGTTGGGTACTGGGCCACTGTTGTTTTCTCCAGCTTCAAATATAGCCTCTCGCGAGGTGCCACGTGCTGCAGAGCCTAAGGACGAGAGGAGGGCAGCGGGTAGTACTCCAAAGAAGCAAAAGCGAGGTGTTTCCCCGAGTAGGTCTGTCCAAAACAAGGGTCTAGCTGCAATTCATAGCAAGAAAGAGCAAATCCTCCGTCGGGGATCTCCCAAGAAAAAAGACTATG
>OVAN01010887.1:0-15241 GCA_900406275.1 Anastatica hierochuntica
AAGATGTACAAAAATTAAAACTTAAAATCAACTTTCTATATTATATAAAACCTATTATGAAAAGCATGTATTAGATTATAATTTTTCAGTGTTATACGTTATAAAATTTATGTGTATTTTATAACTTTTCTATTTAAGATTATACAGTTTCCTTTTACTTAATTTTTTAATAAGCTAATTTTCCTTTTTTGTTAAATTAAATCTTTTAAGAAGTAAATAACCAATAATAGGAATGTTTATATTAATTTCTATCTCTAGATTGACACATGTCATGATTTAAATTAAACGGTGGCATATGTCGAAATTCGGTGAGTTACAATTTGCTTACGTGTCGCACTCACGTCGAATGCGTTCAGCTTTATATAATAAGATATATGCATAACCAAAAAAGGAAATACAAATTATCCCTCTTAGGAAGGTGTAGAGTAGTGGTCAAAATTTTAAAAGTTTTTATATTTGGAGTTCGAATCCCCAAAAATACAATTTTTTTCAATTTATAAAGGAAATGTTTACTAAAGGTTTCATAGTGTTATAGACAGAGTCGTTTGTCGTGGTTTCATATGTTTAGAGAGAGCATCTTCATCAAAAATATCGTACACGTAGAGTTACGAATAGAGTTACGTGTTGGTTGTGAAGCAGTTCATCATAATGGTATATGATGTCATAAAATCGATTTTTGGTATTAAAAGTATATTATATGATAATGTAGTTTCCCATTTGAGTGGTGTTTGAAAAAATCTCATAAATTCATGATTTAAAAAAATGATTTAGTTTGATTTTTTTTTGTTAATTTGCATTTAAAATAAATAGAAACTAAGTAAATGTTGTTTAACATATATCAATTACTCATTTTTACAAATGACTTAAAAAATAAATATCCACTCTACAAATTATACATTTAAAAACTACCTATTTTCACAAATTTTTAAGGAAAAAAATATATTTATTTTTGCAATATTCCAATAATCACAATTACAAGTCAGAAAATACAGAACCAACCGTTTGAGATAATGTCTTCATTGGATCAAAGGAAGAAGAAGAAGAAGAAGGCGTTGTCCACAAGACCGTAATCACACGTGGCGAATTCTCAGTGGAGTTTCTCTCTCATTCCACCTACTCTTTCCTGGATTGATTCTAGTGAGAGAGAGAGAGAAAGAAACTTTGAATCGAAGAATAAAGAAGAGAATCTCTTCGGATTCAAGAATATGTCGAGCTCTGCTGCTGCTTCGTTGTGTTGTTCATCAACACAGATCAATGGGTTTGGTCTTAAGCTTCAAAGGTCGCATCTTTACCAACAACCCACTTCGTTTTCTTTCTCCAGGTAAAATCACAATTCAGAAATCTCCTTTCTTTTCTCGTATCTTCGATGCTTGAATTTGATTATCGGATGATCGAAAACAGATGTGTGATTGTGTGGTAATGTAAAGATTTGATTTTGATTTGTGGGTTTTATCTGATTCTAGTGTATTTTCATTTCGAGGTTATGTGAATGAATGTCTACCATGTGTTTGTGGAAATGCTTGAGTGAGAATAAGAGCATTATCTCTTCCTGCCATTATTGATTTTGATCTCAATTGCAAAAGCTTGCGATTACTCGTTATCTTCAAGCCGCAAGTTTGTATTTTGAAACTTTTGCAGAAGGAGAAGTAATGGTATTGTGAAGGCCTCTGCTCGGGTTGATAAGTTTTCGAAAAGCGATATAATTGTTTCTCCTTCGATTCTTTCGGCTAATTTCGCTAAATTAGGGGAACAGGTTCTTGTTGCTCTCCTTCTGAAAGTTACTTCAAAGGTTTCTTGTTGCTCCATTTCACTCTTTTTTGCGGATTGATCCCAGGTAAAAGCAGTAGAATTGGCGGGTTGCGATTGGATCCATGTTGATGTGATGGATGGTCGTTTTGTTCCCAACATTACAATTGGACCTCTCGTGGTTGATGCTTTGCGCCCTGTAACTGATCTTCCGTTGGATGTTCATTTGGTAAAGCCTGCTCCTTTTCTTTCTCTCTATGTATACGGTTTCTTGATGTGTTTCGAGTCACATTTTGATTGTGAGATTTTTTAAAACTAGATGATAGTGGAACCGGAACAGAGAGTACCGGATTTTATCAAAGCGGGTGCAGATATAGTCAGTGTACATTGTGAGCAATCATCGACCATACATTTGCATCGCACTGTCAATCAAGTACTGATATTTTCTGGCTTCTAACTTCTCGAATTTTTGCTTCTCGTGGGGATTCTTACGAAAAATCTTTACCTTGTGCTGGTGTGATGCCGTTTAGATAAAAAGCTTAGGTGCTAAAGCTGGGGTCGTCCTAAACCCTGCAACCCCATTGAGTGCAATAGAATATGTATTGGATGGTGAGGTTTTTTTATGTCGTAACACTGCTCTTGCTTTGGCGAGGATTATTCTTATACGGAGTACTATTGTTTCTCTTGTATCAGTGGTGGATCTAGTCTTGATAATGTCGGTCAACCCCGGGTTTGGTGGACAGAGCTTTATCGAAAGCCAAGTAAAGAAAATCTCGGATTTGAGAAGAATGTGTGTCGAAAAGGTATCAATCTAATAACTTCTGCCCGAGTGAAAGCTGATTCTCTCCTAAAAAAGGGTGTCTTGTATTGTTTAGGGAGTAAACCCATGGATTGAGGTTGATGGTGGTGTCACTCCAAAGAATGCATACAAGGTAAAGCTCGAAAACTCTTCCAAGTATCATCTGCAACTCACACTTCTGTATCTCTCGATTTTGAATCATTTGTGAGTTGTAATAGGTTATTGAGGCTGGAGCAAATGCTCTAGTAGCTGGATCAGCTGTCTTCGGAGCTAAAGACTACGCAGAAGGTTTATACTTTCGACTATCATATTTACTTTCTTCGGGTTTAGCCAGAGGGACAATAGTCTAACGTTTGTTCTGTTTTCGTTTAAATATCCCGCAGCTATAAAAGGAATCAAGACCAGCAAGAAGCCAGAAGCTGTGGCCGTGTAACATGTGAATCAACAAAGCGAAAAGACTGTTTATCTTAGGTTGGTGATTTCGCCGTAAGTAGGCTCCTTTATATTCTTCTTTCTGTACCGTTATCTTGTAAATTGGGGGATATGCAGATACCATACAGTTCGCAATGAAACAGTATTAATAAGAAATAAGTTGTTACATACCATTTTGCAAGCATCTCCGTGTCTTGCCTCAAAAACTCGATAGGATCAAGAAGCACAAGCTCTATTACGAACGACTTGAAGTGGTCAAGAAACCGGCTGATCTTAGATATCCCTTCTCTTGGTAAAGCCTGGCTAGCAATTGATTTGCCGTAAGGTTTGGCAAGATTCCAGTTTTGATCATGTCACAATGCAACATCAATGTGTCAGTAATACGCTTTTCGTGAAGATGACCCTTTAACATCGAAACGTAACTACATAAGTCCGGGGTTATCCCGCCAGATCTCATGTCTGAGAAGATCTTGCTAGCTCTAAGTACGTAGCCGTTTTGACAAAACCCTTGAATCAAACATGTAAACCCCACATGATTCCAGCAGCTTCTCTGAGCAGTGGATGATTCACCGGTCGCATCTCCTTTGTTTTCCAGATAAAAGTCGATGGCATCAGAGATTCGCCCTTCTTTCCAGAATCCGTCAATTAGGCAAGCGAACGTGTGGTCATTAGGTTGGATTCCAGCCTCTAGCATGTCACTGTACAGCTTGAGTGCTTCTTTCATATTGGCCTCTTTGAAATGTGCATCGATCAAAGCAGTGTAAGTCACAACATCTGGGATTATACCTTTGATGGTCATCTCGACGTACAACCCCATTGCAGCTTTTAGATTCTTTACTTTGCAGTAACCATCGATCAAAGTTGAAAAGGTTATGGTGTTGGGTTCTACGCCCCTTGCTGTCATCTCCGAGCACAAATCGAGAGCTTTCTCCATATCGTATTCTTTAACATACCCATGAATCAGTGAATTGTAAGTTGCAGAGCTCGGAAAAATTCTCTTACTCTTCATCTTCTGAAACAAACCATACGCTTCTTCAAGCTGATTTTCAGTACATAGTCCGTCGATAAGTATAGTGTAAGTGAATGCATCAGGCGAAAGATTCACACTTTCCATCTCCAAACACAATCCCATCGCTTCCGACATGTTTCCTACTCTGCACTGTCCATGAATCAAACAGTTATAAACGTATAAATTAGGATCAACCCCGAACTTCACCATATGCCCGAAAAGGCACCTCCCAGCTACCAATTCACGAGCTTTGCAAAAACCATCGACCAATGCCCCGAAGATAACAACATTTGGCAGCAATTCAGCAACAACAATCTCCTTATACAACACGTAAGCTTGTCGCAGCTTACCTGCCTTGCAGAAACTGTCGATTATTGTACTGTAAGTATACAAATTAGGAGTAACACCATGCTCCTTCATCGATACGAACATTTTCTCTGCTTCTTCCATCTTATGTTCCCTACACAGATCACGGATGTATATCGTATAGATATAAACATTCGGCTTGATCCCTTTCGATGCCATATCGTCAAGAAGCTGCTCTTTCTTAGAGGAAACACCTTGTTTGAAACAACATTGAAACAAAACCGAGTAAATGTGAACATCAGGGACCAATCCACGAGAGATCATGAGCTCATAATCAACCCAGACTGAATCAAACCTCTTTCTTTTAACCAATCCATTCAAAATCGCAACACAAGCTTTCGAATCCGGCGAAAATCTCATCTCTCGACTCACCCAAAGAGCTTCTTCAAACAAACCCATCTCCAGAAACTCCATAATCAATAGATTAAACACCTCGATACTGAATTTCGGAGATTGAATATGGTCGAGAGCATTGAAAAGTCTATAAGAAATATTAGTTTGCTTACTTTGGCGCCTGAGATTTTCTATGAGGCATTTTATCAAACACCTGGCGAGCGTATACTTATGAGCTCCGGTTAAAACGTGTATCACCGCCGAGAATGATCGGAGATCCTTTGTCTTCGACGTCTCCAATCTCGAAGACGTTTCGAACAACCTTAGCGCTTCTTCCGCCGATCTGCATTTCAGTATTGATTCGGCCACACTCGAAGAAGAAGAAGTAGACAACAAAGATGGTGACTTTGAGGTAGAAACTGATTGAGACAACAATCTAAAGGTGAAAAACTGAAACTTGCAGATGAAAGGTGACGTTTTGCGATGAAGAAGCAAAAGCTTCAACATTTTGAATCTTGTATCCATGGAGGAAAAAGAGAGAAGCTTTAAGTTATATATATACTAAACCCAGAAGAAGAAATGTTTGTATACATCTTTTGTCAGAGAATGTGAGTGAACATGAACTCAAACATTGTAATGTCTTGCACCTATGATCAATCATTTCCTTTGCGCGAACTAGATATCGAATCATTCGGATATAGCATCGATCATCATCGCCTTCGAATGCAAGCAGAATCGGTATATAACTCGGAACACGGTAATGAGTTCTTGATGTTTCTTTAACTTCCTATAGCATCATCTTGAGGAGATGAGTCTCAGTTCTCTTCTTCTTCTTCTTCTTCTTCTTCGACGTCGTCCTCTTCTTCCTCCTCGTCATCGTAGTCAGCAGAATCAGGCTGTCCGTTTAAATCGACATTAAAGCCGTTCACTGCTTTCCTAACAAACTGACCTTTAACACGCGGTCTTCTCTCAGCAAGGCGTTTCCGATTCACATATCTAATCTTCTTGTCAAAGCATCTTTGGTTCCTTTTACGTCGAAATTTGAGCAGAGCTTCCTCTCTTCTGTCAAGTTTTTTCACTCTCGCCTCGTTAGTAGGCGGGTTTCCTATCGCTGACCAAGAATGATGAACCGTAGACATCTGACCGTTCTGTAAATACATATGACCGTTCTGTGACATATGACCGTGCTGTAACGATGCATTCATCGGGTGGTGGTAATAAGGAAACCCCGTCATTCCATTCAAATGATTAGGCGGGCAATGAGGATGTTGATGACCGTACTGAGACATCATGGTTGCTGATTGCATCATAACTTGGTTCATGGAGCCATGGATATAGTAAGGATAGCCATTTTGTGCAGAGAAACTGGACGCATCAACCCGAGATGAATCTTTACTTCCGTTCATAGCAACATGGGCAGTTTTCGCATTTCTTTCTTGGTAACTCTTACCGTGATGTTCAATTGATGTGGGAAGCGTGTGAGACCGCTCAAGGGAAATCGGTTTATTGGCACCATTCTGTAAGTTCTCTTCTCGAGAACAGTTTTTCTCACTTTCTCTATCTCTGCGTGCTTGTTTGGTGTTGTTAATCACCTCACTGGCCACCGTTTGAATCTTCTCCGCGATAACCGGTTGAAGATTAAGTGAGCCATTGCCGTTAACATGGGGAGGATCCTGACAGTTGGTAGTAGACTTGACATAAGTGAAGAACGCGGAGGACTCTCCAATCTTTAATCTACTTTTCTTCGGTGCTGAAGAAAATTGCGCTGCAAAAAAAGATGCTATCTACATAAGAATTCACGGAAACAAAGTTTAACACTTTTAGAGACTAGCTTGCTCCATCAAAGAGAAGCAATCACCTGGCTTACTATTTCTTTTCATTGGCTCATGGTGAGAGGCGGCAAGATGATTCGCCGGAGACTCTAAAGCAGCAATAGCAGGAGCTGAAGTAGTTATGCCATCGGCACCAAGGCCACCTTTGCCAGCATAAACGGAAGCAGTAGCAGCAGGCCACTACCACCAAAAGCATGAAGTGCAGACTAAGAGAAATTAGTTTTCTCCGATTTGAAAGGACTTTAAACTTTCAAATAACTTCTCTCACCTCATTTTCCTGGTGGCTTAAAGTTCCTCTCTGCAGGTTAGTGGACCTAAGAATTCTCTCATCTGTGTCGTCAGAGAACAGGTTGGTACTATTTGTGTTTGGATCACTCGGATCAGATCCCGCTAGATCAAAGTCGTAGCTCAACATATTCTTCTCAGCAAGTCCTAGCTGCCAAAACAAACACACACACACTCAATCGCATAAGCTTCATCTCATATAACATCATCGAGTTTTTAAACAAACACTTAAAAGAAAAGGCACGAAAATAAGCCGCACAGAGAGAACTACAGACAAGCAAAACAAACCGTGCGTCTTCTTCTCCACATGTGTGTCCATAAGTTCAGAAGCTCGTTGGTCCGAAGAGGCTTCACTAGATAGTCAGCTGCACCTAGCTTCAAGCACTTTACCACAACAGGGACCTCGTCTTGCCTCGACATCACTTAAATTGAGAATATTAGAAGATTAGTGAATGAGTGATAAAGCGAATAGGAACAGCAAAGAACACAGCTTACTTATCACAGGGATTCTCCGAAGATCTTTGTCTCGTGTGATGTACCTCAGCATCTTCATACCTTTTGCCATTGGGAGATCAATTTCCGCCAGTATTATATCGATATCAGGTCCCTCTGCATTCAGTGCATCAATCACCTGCCTTGCTGATTTCACCGAAGTCACTGCGTTCCAAAATATAAAACAAAATCATCACATATAACATCGTTGAGTTTCTAACTAACACTCGAACTAAACACACAAAGAAAGCAATAGACGCAAACAGATGCATTCAAGAACTATGAACAAAATACCAAAATCAACAAAAGAGCTATCACAAATAATCAAAGAGCCAACCGATTCTAACCCCCTGCGATGCACAAGAACGAATCAAAGACCACAAGAACCGTAAATAGAACATTATCGACACAAAATTTGTCGGGAAAAGCAGTTACAGAACACTCGACAATCAAGTTCAGAACTAGAGCATACACCAACCTTCTATCATTTACTATCAACAGAAACAACCGTATAGATTCAACAGAGAAAACTCAAATCTATAGATCTCCAAGGATCTACAATCTACAATAGTACTCCCACCTTAATAGCAAATAACAAAGTAAACAAAAAAGGATAATCTTTTGACAACACAAAAGGAGAAAAACCAAACAAAATCATACCCTGATAAGAACATTCAGAGAGGAGAGTGAAAACTTCTTCCAAGCTCTTTGAATCATTGTCACAAAGCAAAATCCTAACTCTGCTTCTATCAATAAACCCATCTCCTCCTTTACACTCTCCATTCAAATCCATAATCAGATTCAACAGAATAAACCCACAACAACAAAAAGTTAAACAATCCGATAATAGCAAGTCCTATGATACTTCCATAGCCAAATCTAAAAACTTAACAAAAAAAGTTAAACTCTTTAAGCCTCCAACATAATCCTCTTAAGCCATGGAAAGGTTACAACAAAGTAAACGAAGCTAAATCTAAGAAAAGAATCAAAAAGTTGAAGTCTTTTTTCTCCGGGTTAGTAAAGAATCAAGAATCGTAAAAGAATCACCGGAGATCCGGCAAAAAGCCGGCGGTGAAAGGAGGAGAGAAGGTGAGTTTCCGACGAGAAGAGAGTGAGAGAGAGAAAGAGACTCAAAAACGAAAAGGGTCAAATTAAGAAATGGGCAATGATAATCTGAGACGTTGAATTGAAAGAGTTAGAGAATGAACGATGGAGATTGAAAAGTGTTTCTCTTTCAGAAAGTTCGTGTTGTTTGTGCTTAAAGGTAGAGACTTTGGGGATATTTTAGAACGAAGAAGATGATGACGTGGAAAGACAAAAGCGCAGAAGAAAATTAAAAAAAACAAATAAAAATAAAATAAAGTGTTGTGGATGGTTTAATAGAGATAGAGAAAAGGCCACGTCATGTTTTTTTGAAAAAAAAATCTTTTTTGATATTTTATTTGTGGGGTATATAGATAAGATGGATCTCAATATCAAAATCAAAAACTATATTCACAAAAAAATTTATATATAAATTTTAAAAAATAATATAAAAATATGTGACCAAACTAAACAGATACCAAATATTAGGAAGGTTTCCAAATTCGGTTTAATTTAATGGAAAGAATTAGAAAAATTAATATATAGATCAATGACGAATAGTTTTAAATATATACATTACATTTGGTGATGAATAATTTCATCTTAAACATATAAAATCATAACAAATGATTCATCTTGTAACATATTAGAATTTTCAATAATAAGTTGACTATAAGTTTCATTAAAATGAGCTTCTTAAAAATTGGAACCTTTATGTTGATCAGTAAACTTGAAAACTTGCACTTTGTAATTTATGTAACAAATTTTAGTTCATATTTTTTACATATTTTTGCAAAATATATGAGTTAATGGCATCTCAAGATTTATGAACCAAAGAATATAAAACATCGTTGAAAGTGGATTTCAAACTAGTAATGATAGTTAAGGATAATCATGTTCTCTCTTGTCGTTTTTTGGCAATTTGCTATACCGGTTCTCACTCTTTATCAGTGGATGAATTCATGTAGTCGCACACTTTAGTCATGAAGAATGACCTGAGTAGTCTATCTTTGGGTGTTTGTTGCCTAAAAGCTTTTTTTCAGATCTAAATCTAGAGCAAACCATGTCTTTTAATGGATTTTAACGGGTTCTGCAATCTTAGGTGCGAAATCCACCTCTAACAAACATTATTTTCACCTTTTCAATCGATTTTTCACGATTTTAATGCATATGATTTCAAAACATAGCAAAAGAATTTCACAAAATCGCGTTTTCTTTTACGTAAGCATTTTTTGATACCATATTAGATATTTGCATAAATATAAAAGTTCATGAATATCAATATTAAAAATGTAATCTCATCACTAGTTGGGGGAAACAAATAATTTAGTTGTAATCATAAAAATACACTAATTAACAAATCACACAAGAGTAGACTTTTATAGTAAGTAGCCGACGAGCTAATAATTTTGTATTTCTCATTGGCTTTACATAAACTCAAATCTGGTTTGCCCAATGTGGACCAATGACACATAAAAGTTGCAAAAGTTATTAAAATAATTAGGTTTATTCATCGCAAGACACGTCTTGTTTCTGTTCAACATTGTTTACATTTATCCATCGACCAATTATGATGTTAATTATTTGAAATATTTCTTCCGACAAATGAACTTGAGCCGGACACTTCTTGAAATTGCAAAGCATACTCAAGATTCCACAACACATCTTTCATTCAAGGCTGATCAAGGCCAAACATTTCTCCGCGGCCTCCTCAAACTTCCTCGACGATCCTTTACTAATCGTTTCCACGATTTTCGGGTCAATGATCGTTTTCAAGTTACCTTTTCTATGCAAATTCATAGCGTATTCTGCTATGTTAACTAGTTCTCTAGTCACGAGAGGAATCTTTCTCTTGGCTTCAAAACCAACCGCTTGTTTTCTTGTGTATGATTCGCTCGAAGCTGGAAGATATAACAGGAATAAGTCTTGTGAAGTCGAAGGTTTTGGAGCGGTGTTCAAAATCACAACGTATAGTGACTATTTTCAAGTTAGAAGATTTAGAAAGATGCTGTAAATTTTTCGTGATTTTACTCGCATGTGGCGTCTTCTCTTTCTATATTTTATTAAACTTTCTCAATTTTGAGAATTTATCTATCCTTTGTAATGTTTTCTTTGCTTTTAAATTAGTCCATCAACGTATAGATGGTGCAACTACTTTTATAATCGCTTAATCTATGATTGAAAACATGTTTGATCCAAAAAAAAAAGTTCCCTAGTTAAACGACACTTAATGGATATCAAATGAGCAGCCCATACGGATGGTAAGGCTTTTGGGCCAATCTATGATAAACACTTAATTAAATTTGAATTTTTTTTTAAACATTGATTGAACCGAAAGTTACTAACATCATTTATATTTTAATCTTAATTCTATTACAAATGATGAACAATCAGACTATGTAACTCATACGATTAAGATGAAATTCTTCACAAATTACTCCACGATATAGCTTTCCTCGTAACACCTAGATCCACGATGAACGATTTTGCATATACGACATCCTTGATGGACAAACTCTCTCCGCAACACACGAGACCACAACGAACTACTATACATGCAACACTCTGAAGTCTCCAGAAACTTGCATCTGAAAATCTGCAAAAAATTGCATTCTCTGGAATTCGATCCTCAGATTTGGTGTAGAAACCTTTAAACCCTTGACCAACTAAGCCTTTAAATATTTCTTATTGCAAACTAGTTTTTTTTCCTTGGCTAACTTACTATTTTCCAAACTCAAAAAGTTTTTAGGAGAAAGTTACTCAAGAAAAATATATGAACTATTCTACATATTTTTCTTTTCTCCCTGGTTTTTGAAAAATAATAACTTTCACATGTTTTGGAGAAAATTTAGATTATGGAATTGCTTCTAGTGGACTTTATTATATTGTTTACTTATCACTCAGATTTTCATCCGATAAACTAACTGCAAACGTACAGTAAAATTTTTTGTTTTAGATCTTTAGGAGTCGAGCGATCTGATACCATACGAGTATGATACAAGGTTCATAAAGAGATACATAGAGGTGTAGGATCAATCACAATCAACTACAAAACCCATTACAATATCTTCCATTCCTTCTCTTCTATGGACTCATAACTCATTGCCCTTAATAGATTATAGGTATATAGGTTTTGTAATTAAACTTCTTATTCTTTAAGGAAATGTATTCAAACTTTATCAAAAGAAAAACAATGCAGTATTGTTTTCATAAACTAGTGTTTGTTTAGACATGATTGATTAGAATTGTAGAATGCCAAAAATAATTCTACAACATTTTCAATGAATCAATCAGTATGCAGTTCTTCTCATTTTACAGACAGTTAAAATATTTGTTTTTCTTTCCTTTTCTTATGTGGAAAGCAAATTTTTTCAGAACATATATTTTTAGGCTGTAAATTTTTTCCTCTTTTTTTCTTTACACATTATGTTTGAACCGTAAATTTTTTATTTTTATTTCTAAACTGAAATGAAAAGAATTTATACTGATAAATGATAAAAAAAAATTTTACTTTCCTTTATAAACAAAAAATAATAATTAGAACATACATACACACGCACGCGCGCGCACACACACATATATATATATATATATATATATATATAAATGGAATGCTCAAAATTATTAATCAAAAACATAAATATCATCTAGTATCTAGTATGTGAATTCAAATTCTGAAAAGACATATATAATTATGGGAACGTATATAATCATGATATGATATACTATGTTGAAAAAATATAATGATAGATTGTTGTACTAAGAAATATGGTGTTATATAGATATTAATTATATTAAATTACACAAATATATCATTATATTATGTATAGTGTCGTATTATGATACTAATCAATATTATATAATTATATATATTACAATAAAATTAAGCAAATATAAGTAATTAAATAGTAAGAAAACATGACGATGTGGGAATTAGAAGGGAACTAAAAATTCTCATAGCATTGGAGTATGTGCTGTGGAAATTTGGATTCATGAAGCCAAACAGTGGAAGATACTTTATATTTAGGTGTAACTTTAAAAAATGTTTCAGAATATGACTGTTAAGTTTTAATATTGTAGAAAGATTAGTGTTGTAATTGGAGAGCTTCTACAGATTTTACGCGATCGGTTACAAAATCTAGTAACATGAACTTCCAACTTAAAATCAATTGGAAATAAGTGGATTGGCCTATGCTTTTTATATACTGTTAAGTATCTTTCCAACTTTCGATGTTAGATATTTATTTGTAATACGTCCCCTCGAGATGATGACTCTTTTGGCTATAGATCTCGGTATTTTCGGACAACGATCAAGTGGACCAACTTTGGATCGGATCGATTGGATCGAGTTGGATTGTATGGATACAGACTCTGATACTATGTTAAGTAGCATGGGCTTCCAACTTAAAACCATTTTGGCGATAAATAGATTGGCTTATGTCTCTTATATACTGTTAAGGATCTTTCCAACTTCCGATATGAGATATTTATCCTTAATAAATTATAGATATGTTTTTTTGTCACTATTTGAATCGACAAAGCTTGATTTATAACCAAACCATACAACACGGGACAATACGATTTGGTGGAGTCGAATTTCAGCTGTGCATTAAGACATTAACCATTAAATTATGACAATCTCGGCATGTTTTGAAATTATAAGTATGTTTTGTAATCCTCTCCTTCCTTAAAGAAATATATTCAAATTATCAACAACAAAAAAAGACCATGAAGTATTGTTTTCGTAAAGTAGTGTTTGTTTGTCTCTTATAATTCGATAATAATTTCAACTATAACTATATTGAACTACGACTTGTTCGTTTTATGGCATGTTTATAAGTCAACTTAAACTTTGGATAACCTCTAAAATTTTAAATATACAATAAACCAAATGTCTATATTTTTATTTTTTTTGGTCATAGCTTTACAGATCAGAAGTAAATAATCCAGCCTAGTTGCACGTGATTTTATATTTTTACAACTTTAATCATTCGAGTTACATAAACAATTACTCATCTTGACAAAGTCTAATTAATTAATCTCTCTATTATGATTCGATTTATAAATTCTTTGATACGGTTATATATCAAATAAGTCTAGTTTACGTCAATAAATAAAACAAATAGCGATTTCTTAGTAATGGTTAGACTATTTGGAGTTACATTATCCGGAAAAACACGAAAAACCGAACCGAATTATCCGAAAGAAAAACCGAATTATCCGAAATAAAACTGAAAAATTAATATATTAATTATAAAAATTAAAATTTTCTTTAAAATTATAAAAAAAGTTTGGGTATTTCGGATATCTGATCGGATCCCGATTCGATTCCGGTTCGGTTAGGGTATCCGAAAAATATTTATATGAAAACTGTTCGGATATTTAAAGTTTTTCAGTTCGGTTCGGTTTCTTATTTTTCGGTTCGGATCCGGATACGGATCGGTTCTTCGGATTCGGATTTTTGATCAGCCCTATATAAGTGTATAATTGATTAGGTAGATTACATGTAATATTCTGGATTGGTTGATGAAACAACACTATCCAAAATCGCATTAAAACAATGATTGACAAGTTATTTAATCCTCAATTTATATGTGGCTATAATGATGATGGTGATGGTATGGAAAAAAATATCAAATACTATATTTTAAGATTTCTTAACTTGATAAATGGTACTCTAAAATAATTATTCTTGATTTTAAATTGTCGATCAAAAAGATTTAGATTCAAAACTTACTTTAATTTGTAAGTTTTTCACATAAATTTTGGCTGGTCTAAAAATTTATATAAATATAAACTCTATACTAGAATTTCTGTTATTATAAAAAAGAAAATATGAATAACAAATATGTGAAGAATGTTGACTTTTTTTTCCTCATAGGATTGTTGACCTTTAGAATGGTAGTAGCCTATTGTCCCATTCTAGTTTTTTGGAGGCCCTTTAGTCCACCATACCAAAGTTCACATTTTGGAAATATTTCCTCTAGTTATGACCAAAAAAACGATTTTATAGGGTCAGTGTTCATCTTTTCCAATTTTTATTGGCTATAGAATATGTAAAACTAGATTCGTTTTTTTTTTGCCAACCTATTCATTTAATTATGCGAAATCCTTACGACCGGTGATCCAATTTAGAGGAAAAATGTTTACAAATGAGATTTCTCTATCACAGGATCTGGTAACGCGTGCTAACCAGTCTGCTTTACAGTTGTAATTACGAAAAAATAGAAAAAAAATCGAAAACGGTTGAAACCTACTCAAAAGAGTGCTGAAATCGTCGAAAAAATTTGAGACGTTCGACCATTCTTTAGGAGTCTAAAAAAAGGTGATAAGTAGTGTACAATACGTCTTGAAATCTTAACAATCAATTCTCTTCTCCTGAATTTCTTGCATGGTGCAGAATAGTACTTTCATCTCAAAGTGTAATGGTGATAAATTTCGTTGCATGCATTTAATCCCAAACATAATTATTTTCCCCCGCAGACTTTCATGGACTTAATCAATTCATAAACATAGTTCGGACTGCTTCCATAAACCATCCACTTTGCACCAAATCTTCATTTATCAATTAAACATTAAATAAATTTGTTATTGTTAGTTCATATTTGCGTCAATATACCGAAAAACAATTTTTATTGTACAAATTATTTAAAACATAACTACATAACTAAATTTTGTTACAAAAAATCGAGTAATGTGAATAGTAACCATATTTCTTCAATATAATTATTAGAGAAGCCTCAAATGGAGCTTCACATCGGCAGCTCACCGGAGATCAGTCAGCCTCTGGTGTACCTCTCTCTCTCTCTCTGGTAGCTCCAATGTCGTCAAAGGGTATATTGGGCCCAGGCCCGGCAGATCAAC
>OVAN01010888.1:0-15241 GCA_900406275.1 Anastatica hierochuntica
GAAATCGGGACAAGGATCGATCGATCCATGTCCCTTCACAGGACAAGAATCAATCGATCCCTGTCTTTCTATGAGGACATTTCTTCAGTCTTCTTGAGACTTCCTTCGGTGCTTGAATTCCACTCCAAATGCGTTCTTTTAGTCCATTCAAGCTNCAACAAACCGCGCAAAAACGATCCGAATACATACTAAAAACCGTAATTCTCGTATGAAAACCGAGTAAAAACCGTTAAAATATGAATACATCAGAAATCGCCACGGAATTGTTATTAAATCCTCATATTTCTCTCCCTCCCCGTGTCTTCCTCTTTCTCTCTCTATTTCTTTTCTACCTCTATCTCACTACGATGGAAAGAATTGTAACAAGAAAAGAAAAGATCAAAGGACAAAGGCATTTCCGTAATCTTAGTAATTAAAAGTACCATTTATCGTTAAGGTGTCTCGTCGTGAAAAAAGTAAACTTAAAAGAGTAGTTTTCATAAAAATGCACTTTTTGGAGATTCATTTTTAATTTGATATCTTTTTGAAAAAATGACACTTTTTTCAAAATCGAGATAATTTTGGACAAAATGCCCTTGAACCAAAAGCATAACTCTTTCTCTTTCATCTCTCGTTCCCTTTTATCTCATTTTCCTCACACAAACTTTCTTTTCTTCTCACTCTATTCTTTATCTTTTTTCTCTTTACCAAATTTTTTTTTCCAACCGAATCTCTTTATCAATTTTTGACTCAGTTTTTTTATTCTCAATAATTTTTTTATCTTTTGAATATAAGTTAAAAAGAAATTCAATTTTGTGTAATTAATATTTTAGTACTTTATTTTTCTGATAAAACTTAAATCGAAGAGATAGTTGTAAAACGGAAACTGAGCTTATTATAAAAAATGAATCCAAATGAATAGTGTTTCAATGAACGATGGTTTTACGTGCACAAGTCCATATTACCTTGTCCATTTAGACATATCTTAATGGGAAAATAATTAAAATAAATTCAAAAATGCATGTGGATAATTTTTAAACAACAAAATTCAAAAATTCAAAAAACGAATCTAAATGTAAAATTGAAACTGAGCTAATTATAAAGTTTTCTTTTTTACATGTTGATTTTTCACAATAGACAACCAACATGTACTTGTGCGTATAATGATGATTGTCAATAAAAAAAATTGATAACATAATATTGTTGGACAGTAATTTTTAACCATTTGTATACATAAATAAATAGCTTTTATAAACACAATATTTTGTGGGCACATCTATAGCATAAAAAATTCTCTATAATAACATATTCTACATGTACGTATGTAAATGGACATGTCTTTCGAATAAAAGAATTGCAATTATTTTTTTTTGGACATGTCAAAATCGTAAAAATTGTTTACAATGGCCTATCCATATGTACGCATCGACATACACATTTCCATAACATTCAAAATTGTCTAGCATGAATCGGGACTTCTAGCTCTGGTGGTAAAGGGCTCAAGACTATGATTTCCGCCACCTAGATTCGAATCTCGGTCACTGAGGTTTTCACATGCGGCCCTCAGCGCCTCGGGAATGACGGTTTGGAGCTGTCTTTGTGTGACCGTTAGTCCCTTGTGCCGACATGATGTGTGGACCTCTAGTTCTTTGAACCATTACTGGCTAGTCTGGACTCACCTTGATAAGGGTAAGGATACCCGAGTTATAAAAAAGTTTTCTAGCATATCTAATGATGTTTCAACTCTCATGTATATCGCAGCAACCCATGAAATATGAGATTTTTGAAAAATTGACATTATATTGCATTTACAAAGATATATAGCAAACTAGATACAAAAATAAAATTATATTATTGTTTCAGTGATATTAAGATTCAAAAACTTTAGTTTGGAAAAACTAATTTAACCAAAACTAAGGAGAGAAGAGAGGAGGTAGGAGGGAGAAAGAGAGAGACAAAGAGAGTGACAAAAAAGAGGAGAAAAGAAATACAAGGGTAATTTGGTCATTTGTACCTATTGGCACTAAAGTACCTTAGAGTGTAATGTCAAAATGTAAAAGTGTCTTTTCGCATTCTTCAACTTAAAATGTATTTTTCATTGTAAACCTTTCAAAGAAAAATGGATGAAGAAGAAGCATGTGTGCACGTTATAAAATACTTCCGTATATGTCTGTATTTGAGTAGAAGGCATTGTTTTCTTTCTTGTCGAGCCCCGTAATTGTTGGAGCAATACAATTTGGTTTGCTCCACATTCACATGTAATTCCAATATGCTTTTTCTATTATTTACGATCAAGATTTTACCTTCGACACTAGGTAGTCGTATCACTTGACCTGGATAAGTTGATGAAACATCAACTATTTATAACTTATGGTAAGTTTCTTGTATACTGAATCGAATTTGAATTATCTTTTGCTGACCAGGATGATTTTTTTACCAACCAGACACTAAATCAGAGAGTCGGTCCGGAATTGGTAGCCCAATTCGGGAAAGAGAAATCTACAAAAATATAATCACAATTCAAACTACGGGATCCTCGAGCTAGTTTGTCTGCTTGTGTATTCGCTGTGCGCGAGATTTTTAATAATGAGAAACCTGATAGATGACCACGAAGACGTTGAAATTCTTGGGTGTAATTGTAGAAAGCTGGCCAATCATCCGGGTTCTGAAGAATCGTCAGTAATTTCATATAGTCTGTCTCGAACACCAGGCAATCAATTCTTCTAAGTGACAATTCTGACATGGCCCACATTAGCGCTTCCAATTCTGAATGCAAGGGAGAAAGACTACGACGGAGACACTTTGCTCCAACTAAAACTACCGAGTTGTTGCTATCGAGACAAATCCAACCTATTCCAGTAAAAGATTCTGATTGTTTCCACGATCCATCAGTACAACAATGCAACCCAAATTGCCTGGTGGCCTCCAAAGTTACCCGCTCATCAGCCATACTAGGAGTATTCTGCGCTTCCTCATAGGCCAATAGTTCCGTCTCTGCATTTTTAAAATATCATCGACGGCTAATTGCACTCCTTGGAAAACCTTTTGATTTATAGCCTTCCAAATTAACCATAAGACCCATGGGTAAAGACTCGCGTTCTCTGGATTCCGTCGAGGATTGCGACATAAAAGGTAATCCATATCAGAACATAATGAGTTCGATGGAAATTCTCCTGGTTTTGTCGGGTTCCTACTATAATTCCAAATGTGTCCAAGAGAAACACATTCAAAGAAAACATGGTTGATTGTCTCCTCAGCGAGACCACAACGTTTACATATGGTATCACAAGAAATCTCCCTGCCTATTAGTGCCCTCGTCACCGCCAAACTCCTATTAATGATTTGCCAGAGGAAATGTTGAATTTTTAGTGGATACTTTATCGTCCATGGGAAGGCTTTTAAAGCCTCCAAGCCTGGTCCCCAGCCATTATTATTAATCCGATTTACCGCCTACAAATTCAAAAGTTTGTATCCCGACTTTACCGTATATTGGCCTGATTTAGAGTAATGCCATACTAATCCATCATAAGTTGTAGCTCGACTTGGTTGGATACCCCTAATTAACCCTATATCCTATGGATTAAGAAATTCATATAATATTGGCAAATGCCACTCTCGTGTCAGAGGATCGATTAAATGTTGTACTTGTAGCTGAGGATGCCAAACACTGCCTCGACCTCGTGCTGGTCTTGGGATTTCATCCGGTATCCATGGATCATGTCATACAGACGTATTGATTCCAGAGCCAATCCTTATCCTAACCCTTTTTTTTAACAACTCTTGCGATGAAAAGATACTTCTCCATCCGTACGAGGGTAAATGTGGTTTTCTAGCATTTAGGGGATGAACGTTCCGGAAATATCTACCCCGTAATACCCGAACAACCAGCGATCCTGGAAACTGTATCAGTCTCCATAATTGTTTGGCCAGTAAGGCCGTATTAAAATCCTCTAGAGACTTAAAACCTAAACCTCCTGCCTCTTTCGGTATATATAATTTTTCCCATGCAACCCAATGGAGACCGTGATTACATCCATTGGAGCTCCACCAAAAGTTTGCAATCGCAGTAGTTAGCTGTGATATTAACCCTTGGCAAAGCTTATAACATGACATGACATAATTGGGTAGCACAAGAGCAACTGATTTAATCAGAATTTTCTTGCCCCCTTTTGAGAGAAATTTGGATGACCATCCATTAACTCTCTCTCCTAACCTTTCTTTTACGAAGTTAAAAATCTGGCTTTTCGGCCCGCCCAACCTTTCCGGAATACCCAAATAATTACCCATTCCCCCTTTTGTCAAAATACCCAATTTTGCCTTCACCAATGCTTTGGTCGGATCAGGAACATTCTGACCAAACATTATTGACGACTTATCAAAGTTGATAACTTGTCCAGAAGCATCCCCATATTCCCGTAGAACATCCAAAATGACTTGGCATTGCGTCTCCTCTGCTTTACAGAAAAAGAGACTGTCATCAGCAAATAGTAAATGTGAGATCGCTCAATTTTAACTCCAGTTAAAGCGTTATCCATCTCCTTTCGTTTGATATTTGCAATCAGAACTTCCGTGCACAATATGAAAAGGTATGGTGATAATGGGTCCCCGTGCCGTAGGCCCCTCTGGGGAATGATGTTCCTCGTTGACCGGCCATTGAAAAGAACTTTATAAGACACCGAGCGGACGCACCACATTAACCAAGAAATCCACACCTGATGAAACCCTAATTTCCGCATTACCGCTTCCAAAAAAGACCATTCTACCCGGTCATAGGTTTTACTCATATCAGTCTTTATGGTCATGAACTCATATCGACATTTTTGATTCGTGCGTAATCCATGAAACATCTCCTGAGTAATCAAAATATTATCCGTAATTAGTCTTCTAGATACAAAAACCGATTGTGTCTCTGAAATGACAGAAGGTAAAAACTTTTTTAGACTGAGACACAATATTTTTGAAATGATTTTGTAACCCACGTTACATAAACTGATTTGTCTAAGTTCTGTCATCCGCTTTGGTTGAGTCGTCTTTGGGATGAGACAAATTTGTCTCATTGAGATGTGAATTAAACCGTCCAGACCTAAAAAATTCCCGAACCAACTTAACGAGGTCCTCCCTTAAAACCACCCAATAACGTTGAAAGAATAAAGCCGTCATCCCGTCAGGCCCCAGAGCCTTTTCTGGATGCATAGCAAAAAGGGCAGATCTCACCTCCGGCTCCGTTATGTCCTTAACCAGTATCTGATTCATTCTTTCCGTAATGATAGGTTGTACATTCTCAAGAACCCGTGTAAAATTCCCGGTCACAGTAGGTTTGAATAACTCATTAAAATACTCAATCGTTATATTCTCCATTCGCTCTGGTGATTCCTTCCAAGATCCCTCTGAATCAAACAGTCCTGAAATCCGGTTACGCGCCCGCCGTTGTTTTGTTGATGCATGGAAAAATTTTGTATTTTTATCCCCCTCTTTTGACCAAGATGATTATATTGAAAAGAAAATGGAACAGAAAAGAATCAAAGTTAGAATAGGAAACTCTGGTAGTGCATGATTGTTTTTGAATGTTTCAAATTTCAAATACGTAAAGAAAGAATTGAAAAAAAAGAGAGCAGAAACTTGAAAAGGAAACAGAGTTTAGGAAACTAGTTTCTTGCTCCACAATGACTTGAAAAATTCATCTTATTCAAACCAAGTCTTGAGAAGCTCACTCGGTCCCAAATGATCGTGAGCCTTTAGCAAAATTAACTTGTTTCGAATCGATCATTCTACTGCTACCACCATCAAAGAGCTACCAGTTGGAATTTCGCCATAGTTTCGCTTATTCCGCTCAAACCATATGTTGTAGACTACACTTAAAAAAGCATATCGAAAGAGACTCTGATGGTTTTGTTGAAGCTGGTTCCCAGTGATGCAATCGACCATGGCGTTCGAGCTTTGACTAAACAGAGGACCCATGATACAATAAGAACAACCCAAAGACAAATCAATTTAAATTCAAATTGATGTTCATTA
Source organism: Anastatica hierochuntica (assembly GCA_900406275.1). Taxonomy (NCBI): domain Eukaryota; kingdom Viridiplantae; phylum Streptophyta; class Magnoliopsida; order Brassicales; family Brassicaceae; genus Anastatica; species Anastatica hierochuntica. Next base: position 5,995 of record OVAN01010888.1, read on the forward strand.
AACAAGGATCTGATTCTTAGATTGTAAAGAGATGGATGTAGAAACACTCTTAAGCAAATAAGACAAAAACACTATTAAAGAGAACGTAAGAGGAAGAAGATGATCTAACAAACATATTTTCTAGGTTGAAAGAAGAAGATGAAGTCGATCTTTTTTAACCCTCTCCTCCGTAACAACTTCTCATCATCCACTCTTCTTTTGTCAGGTATCTAATCTCCTAAGTCACCTCTTCACCAATCTCCTCATAATGCGTGTCTTTGATGTTTTCCTATATCAAATCTCCCTCTTTTAGAGAACCTTGTCCACAACGTTCATTAGAAGCATATGTCAACTTGATCCCAAAGCATACGCTAGCTAAAAAAATTTCTCCTTCGTTGAACTCTAGACTCATCAAACGTTCCCCCACCTAACCACGTCTATGCACTTTTGTCTAGCTCACCAGAGAAATGTTCCTATTCTTTCATGATCACAATGATTTTCTTTACCTCCATGAATTGAAATTGCGTCCCTTGTCTTCAGTCTTTGGCTTTCACAGCCTCTTCACCGTATTGTTAGTTTTCCATGAATTCATATAAAATCACTGGAATTGAGACCATAGAAAACAGTGCACCATATTCTTGAGGGCTAAACTCCATTTGAAGATGTTTGATATCAGAATTTTGTAGCTCTTTGTAACACTGTATTGCAGGATTCTTATTCTTCCAACGATGTCGTACAATAAAACCATTGCTTTTAAACTCACGTCTCATCAAAAAATAAACATTTTGGATTTAGAAACTCCATATGAAAATTTTTTGTTAAATATTCTCGAACCTTTTTCTCATAAGACAAAGAATATAAATAACATTACTCACTCTCGTTGACTCCAGTGAGTTTCCTACTATGTTCAATTCGTCGTCATTCGCCATGTATGCCAACATGACTCTTCCTGTGTAACTCTGCTCCTTTTTTGTTAAATCTTTCCAAAAGGCGTTGATTTTTAATTTGAAATGATATCATTTTAGCATTTACACAAGACAGTTTATTGATGCTCTCTTTTCTACTTAAAATCATTTGCTCCAACAGTTGGTATGCACTGAATGATGTTATTGAACGTATTGAATTCCCCATATTCATAGCCATGTTGTTGATATTTACAAAATTCATAGTTTTCTGAAATATCACAACTCTTTCAAACAAGTCACCCAATTCAATACTAGAATAATGATCATCACTAATACTCAAAGATTTTGTAGGAAATTGTAGGCTTGGTACCAATAGATAATATGGTACCTGAGCATGATTCTCCTTCATTGCCTTTAACGACTCCTCTTTTTGAAATACTTCTCTGTCTAGAAAAGAGTTAACATATTGAACCACAATAACCTCCAATATTGAATCCATTTCGATTGATGTCTTCCCCTTTGCTGGTCCCAAAACAAGGCTTGAACATCTAAGAATCACTGGAACTGATTCCGACTCAATTTGCGCCACTAAATTTGTCGCCTCTGAATCCTCCTCTGAACTTGTCGCTTCTGAACTCGTCGACTCTCCAGCAGGAATCATATCCGCTGAGAAAACTTTTGAAATCAAAGCTGATGAAACAACCTTTCTATTGAATGATCATTCAATATTGTAAGTCATGGGAAGTGTTTTTCATATAATCTTCCTAAGAACAAACACAAATCAATTGATTGAGGTTAAAATATTGTACCATTTTCATGCGTATCCACTCGTAATCCATGCAGATAAACCTAACCAAACATTCCTCATGAAGATTAACCATGAATCTAAGTGTTTCAAACTTCTCGTGATAATCCGCTATACCATCAATTTCTCGTAAATGAAGTAGAAAATCAAATGGATTTTGAATCGATACAACCTGAGACTTCGAATCTTGCTCGATCATAAGTTCTTCTAATGTTTGTGTTCGAGAAATGAGTGAATCGATCTGCAATTCGATTGAATCTGCCATGGCACAAACTTATGCATCACTGCTTAGCGGAAGAGAATGAGCTGCCACCATTGAATCTGAGGAAGGAATGAGCTCTGATACCTTTGATACATTAAGATCAACCCAAAGATAAATAAACTTAACTTCAAATCGGTGTTCATAAAACAAGGATCTGATTCTCAAATTGCAAAGAGATGGATGTAGAAACACTCTTTAGCAAAGAAGATAAAAACACCATTAGAGAGAATGTAAGAAGAAGAAGATGATCTAACAAACATATTTTCTTGGTTGAATGAAGAAGATGAAGTCGATCTTCTTTTAACTCTGTGCTCTGTAACAACTTCTCATCATCTACTCTCCTTTTGTCATGTATCTAATCACCTAAGTCACCTCTTCACCAATCTCCTCATGACATGCGTCTTTGATGTTTTCCTATATCAATCCATGAGAGCTTGCAATGGTGGAAGTAAAAAACAATTTAACGGTTGCAAAAATTGAAAAGAGTTGGATTTGAACCACTCACCTCAGTTTTAAAGGGGTTCAATGCAAGCCACTATACCACTTTATTAATAATCGTTCATAAAGAAAACAAAAATATTTAGATTTAAGGGGGTTTAATCGATTCCCCACCCACCAACGTGGGTCCGTCCATGAGACCTTGTGCTACCCTTTGCAAAACAAATGAAGACAAAGGACACATAAAGAACAGATGGTCCCACTACTCTTGCAATGTGAGACAGAAAATGCAATGGGTGAAACCACTATTACCCCAAGTAGCCATTCTATCTCCAGTGGAGAGACGGTCTTGCATAGCAAGCCATACGATAAAGATATGCTTTGGAGGTGCACCCTTGAACCAAACTCTTTAATGCCATAGAACAGGAGGAGCGTGGGGATCTAATTTGTTTCCATGTTCTTTGAGTCGAAAAGGTTGGCTTTAATCTGGAAACATCATGACGACATAATACTTATCAGAACCCGCAGATTGACCTGGAATCGGATGTTGCCTTAATATGTCTATAAAAACCGAAGAGCCTCAGATCGCATATTGCTAAAGGGCCAGCCAATGAGAGTTGCCTCAACCAGAGTAAACCTTCCTTGAAGAACAAATGAACAAGAGCTTGTTTAAATTGAAAGAAAGAAAATCAAGTATAATGTGTTAAACTAAAAGAATAGTTTTACACAGGGCTGACTCTAACCTAAAGCAAGCAAAACCCTTGCTTAGGCATCATATATTTATTAAAATTTAAGGGCATCACAATACAAGGAAGCTGGTGTTGAAATTCGTAACGATTTATAAACGTTTTATAAATATATTTACTAATTAATACCTAGGACTGTGCAAATAATTGACTTTGAATCTAATCTACGAGATATCGAATATACCTGGAAAATATGCAGTGGAAAGACTATCTGGCTTTGGATGGAGGTTTCTAAGCATTCCAAGTGTCGTGTCTATACCGGTATCCACACGCACCCAAACTGGATTGAATCAGGGTGCTAGCGCTGTTTCAAATCAGATCTCAAAATTAGACAAACAATTTGTCTCTGTATAATTTTTAGGGTTTTGGTTGTGTCTCACACACAAACATACACCCAACTATTGATTATGATCAATATATATATTGGTCGACACACATTTGTTTAATGGGCCAAGCCCATAATATGTTTTTGATTAACTTTATTATTCAAATCAAATTTGATTATTTAGTACATATACATTTATATATAGTATTGTTATTTTATTTATCATATAATTAAAATCACCAAAACTCTTAGTATACTTTGATCCAATTTGCTTAGGTGTGTGACCTATAGGATCGTATAATATTAGCAATAGGTTAATAATTCATAGTTTATAAGCGGTCTCTAGCAAAACATTATAACCACCTAATATTATTCGACTTGTCGGATCTCAACACTACAACTTTATTTAGAGTAAAGTACAAATGATTTCAGGATATTCCCAACAATCTCCCACTTGTACTGGAATCATCTATTCCTATAATCTCTTTATCCAAATATCTTGATCTGACCATAAGGTAAGAAACAATGTCATCCTTATATTGTCAAACCACGTTTACTGAACTCTGATTTATACTGAATAAAAAAATGACTGACATTCACCTCATTTGAGCATGGCCATGCATTTCTCAATATCAAATCTTTGATTGGCCCAGAAATATATCTCTCGTTATATAGGTGGGAAAAATCCCCTCTTGTTTCATCCATGTTCCTTAGACACTTCCTAGTACACCCAATCAATGCCTTTGTAATCACCTTTTACGGCTGACATTTGACAAAGTCAAAGTGGACTAATCCATGTATAAGAAAACATGATAAACTCATATCAAAAGACTATACTCTATAGTTGTAATGAGAAACTCTAATGACATCCATATAACAATCTAGTAGAGTTCTCATAGCGGGTCAGTGTGATATTTTGTTCTCTAACACATCTATCTATGTGATTGACTTTAATACAACATATCAATAACTCCATGAAACTTAATCATCAATCACCTCACATACTAGTCATTCATAGTTATTAATGTCCCTGCTTAATAACCTGACTATGGACTTCAATAATTTATGTCAATTATCACTTATAGGGTTTCATGATCAAGTCACGTAATTGATGCCTTAAAAGAACGATATAAATTATTTTGGGTCAATTATTTAATTATCCAATAATCAAATAATACATGAAACTAATTTTATTACTCTAAACATAGAAAATTCTATGTTTACCTGAACATCGATTTTGGAAACAAAGCTTCCACTAAACTCAAGATCTTATATTTTATAATCTAATATGACTTTCATACTTAGATCACTCAAGAGGTTTATTAAGAATCTTTAAACTCTTACTCCCACTAACTCCTTAGAAGTTATCTTTTCTTAGAAAAGAATTTGTCCAAGTAACAAACAATTTGTTATGTACTCCATCGTTGAATTCTTTGAACATTTCAAAGGATCAGGTCAATGAATTATCATATAAACATAACCATTAATGAAGTAGTCACTCTTTTTGACTTTTAAAATCATTAGTTCACATACATCTCTACGTATAAGATCTAACAAATCACTCATTCTTTCATTGGTCTTGTGACAAAGTGTTTATCATTTTTCCGGTAAACAAAGAGCATACAACTCATTAGATTCTAAATCAAATGAGTTTAGAAAATTCATCGCTATGAAATTTCCAAATGTTTCTTTTACACGGTCTTAATGAAAAAGCCAAAATAAAATTCAGATTTCAGTCACAGGAATCAGACTCCATATTCAAATGTTATAAACAGTTAGATTCTTGCTTAGAACATATAACTCGTTCTCTAATGAGACTTTATCATAAATTTTTTTTTTATCATAATAAATCAAAAACTTGTTTTATTATAAATATCAAAATTTTCCAAATCCAAATTTAAAGAAAAGAATAGTCTTACTCACAATAAATTGATAAAGAAAATCTTAACTTCTAAAGTTAGTTCTATAGAAAACTAACATGTTCTACAACTGATCCAACAACTCTTGCTCAATTCCATTGGTAGGTCCATTTTATTCTTTCTCCATAACTCTACTTCTGTTGGGGTTCTGCACAGTTTCATAAATGTGAGTACCATAACTGGTATCCAATACCCAAATAGTAGAATTAAATTAGTAACATTTACTTCTATAACATTTTACCTGGAGAAGAAGATTCATAACTCTTCTTTTTCAGCTCCTCCAAGTACTTCTTGCAGTTTTTCTTCCAATGCCCAATACCATTACAATAATAGCACTTGTCGTAACCAGAAAGACTAGATTTAAACTTTGGGAAATGTCCAGACTTTTCAAGATTCTCAATCCGGCCGGTCTTGCCATATCCTTTGTCTTCACCATGTTTCTTAAACTTCTTACCCCTTTGTACCATCAAGGCATTAGGATTTTTCTACTTGATGTTTGGCTCAACAGTTTTAAGCATTACATGTAACTCAATCAAAGTCTTTGTCAAGTTGTTCATGTTATATTTCATAATAAACTGATCATAACTCGACGACAATGACTGTAGGATCATGTCAATAGCCAACTCTTGACTCATAGGGCAATCCAGCTTTGCCAAGTTATCGATATAATCCATCATCTTTACGACATGTGGGTTAACAGGATTGTCATGTGACAACTTGCATTCAATGAGAGATTTAACCGTTTTATATATGTCAGTTCGTGCTTGTTCCTGAAACATCCCTTTCAGACTAGCTATCATATCTACCGATGACTCCAGGTTCCCATACTGCTTTTGTGAGTTTGAGTTCATGGTAGCCAACATAAGACAACACACATCAACCGTATCACTGACATGCTTATCCCAAGCATTCCTTTCTGCATGAGAAACATTTGACTTAGGCTTTTCAGGAAGCTCATTTTCTAGGACATATTCCTTCGTTTCCTGTTTGAGAACAATTCTCAGGTTGCGGTACCATTTAAGGAAATTCGATTCGTTGAGCCTTTCCTTCTCAAGGACGGATCGAAGTGAAAAGGCATTGTGGGAGTTTGACATAACTTGCAAAAAAGAAAAAGAAAATTTAATTTGATGTTCGGAAATTTTAAGCATCCTCAACAATTAACAACGCTCTCATTACACTCAAAGCTAGTTTTCCTCAAACTGAATATAATGAACCAAAATCCATATTTCACATGAATTCGAGTGAGCTTTGGCTCATCACCCGAATGCAAGCTATTTAGATAAGCAACCACATTGCTAATTACATCAAATATAACTCTTGGTCGTGGATGACATCTTATGTCTAATCCAACTCTATGTCTCTAAGCCCAAAACCGTTTTGATAGCCTAGTCAAGTGAACCAATTTCTTTTCATATGGTAACCCTTACCATCTGCCTCACTCATGTAATTGCAAACACCCTGCTTGGCAGGTACATCACAGAACGAAACAAGTCTTGACAGTTGACAAGATTGGCGAGACATCAAAATACTTGATATTACATGAGGAACTTAATTTTAATCCAATTTATAAATTAAAATTTATATCCAATATACATTATTAAAATTTAAATAATACATATCTAATACGTATATTAATTGGATTATAAATAATTAATTTTATTTTAATCAAATTAAAGTAAATAATTATTTATATAATTTAATTTAATAAATAATAAATCTTAATCAAATAAGAAATGCTATCCAAATTATTTTATAATAAAAAATTTAATTACTTTTATTAAAGAGAATATATGATTTATGTATACCCATACACGTATATATTCTAAATCTCAATAACATAATAACATCTATATCTCTATATACACAATAGACATTAACAATAATATCAAATTTTCGAAAAATTAATATCTTTAAATTGTTGGTAAATCTAACCAGAAACTTTATATCCTAATCAAATTAGGATTTTAAAATAAAAGATTATAAATTTTTTTACATAACAATTTTATATTTCAAAATTTATATCTAATATAAATAAATAAGTATAACTTATACCTATCTCATATGTAATTTTTAATTGAATTAAAAATAACTAGATTTACTTTAGTAATATAAAAAATAGCAAAGTCATCGTTTGACTTCACCAAATATTAATGCATGCGACAACTATTTATCTTGCGGATAATTGATCCAATACTCAACTACTAAACCAACGCAATGAACTGAAAATCAATCGAATGGACAAGCATCATTAATTATGAGGGACAAACGTTCTCGAATATTTTAATCGACATTAAAATAAGTTATGAGAAAGTATGAACTGACAAAATTATTTTGCATATTAATTCTATATTTATAAGTAGATTAAAAATCAATATTATGCACATACGCTCCAATAACACTGTTGGAATTCGTGACAATTTAAAAAGATTTAATAAATATACTTATGAATAATACCCAAGAACCGTGCAAATAATTGACTTTGAATCTAATATACGGGATATCGAATATACCTAGAAAATACGCAGTGGAAAGACAATCTGAGTTTGGATCGAGGTTTCTAAGCACTCCAAGTGTCGTGCCTCTACCGGTATCTACACGCACACAAACTGGATCGATTCGGAGTGCTAGCGCTTTTTGAGATCAGATTACAAAATTAGACAAATAATTTGTGTCTATATAATTTTTAAGGTTTTGGTTCTGTCTCACACACAAACATACATCCAACTATTGATTATGATATATATATATTGGTCGAGACACATGTGTTTAATAGGCGAAGCCTATAGTATGTTTTTGATTAACTTTACTAATCAAATCAAATTTGATTAATTAGTACATATAAATTTATATATGGTATTGTCATTTTATTTATCATATAAATAAAATCACCAAAACCTTTAGTATACTTTGAACCAATTTGCTTAGGTGTGTGACCCTATAGGATCGTATAATATTAGTAATAGGTTCATAATTCATAGATTATAAATGGTCTCTAGCAAAATATTATAAACACCTAATATTATCCGACTTGTCGAACCTCGACACTACAACTCTGTTTAGAGTAAAGTACTAATGATTTCAGGAAATTCCCAACAGCTGGAAGGGTAATCTAGTCTAGTGGTTAAGCAGTTTTTCAAGGTATTTTATTTAAATTTTTTATGCGGCAAATGTTCACAGTTCGGAGCTGTCGGGCCTGGTTTTACATATGTAGATGTCAAATCTTCCTATGTGAATTAATGTTGATTTACGATTGAATATAAAGCAGGAGAATGAAGAGTTACAAGAAGAAGAAAAAGAAATAAAAGGTGAAGTTTGACTTTGTAGAAAGTGAGGACTGGTACAACTAGGTATAAATAAGTACAAGACTGTAAAGTGAGAAGTCTGAGAAATCTGGTGAAGTTTGACTAGCGTTTTTGAAACAAGTTTAGGCGTAACTGAAGCATATAATTGCACTAGAAGGTTCTCACTAAAACCTTTAGTATGTACATTTTTTCCCATCATCTTCTTCAAGTTAGCCACAAAAATTAATGAGTCTTGGTGACTCCAGTGAGAGAGAATTAGAGGGAGACAAAGTGAGAAAGAAAGAGCTTTGTGATAGAGTTCTTCTTCGGTTTCTTCTCGTCATCTCCGCCTGTCTTGTTTTTCTTCTTCCTTATTCTTGAGAAGTTCGTACTAGGTTGTTAAGTCGAGTGTGCCATGAGAGAATGAATGTAATCTCCGGTGAACATCACTTATAATCACACCAATCTATCTTATTAAAATGGAAGTGCCGTTTTGAAAATAACTTTTATGTCATGTGTTATTTACATTTTATGCTATTGTCGCTCACGATTTGTGGTTCGTCAAGTTTTAAATTTGTAAAACCTAA
>OVAN01010889.1:0-15239 GCA_900406275.1 Anastatica hierochuntica
TAAAAAGGTTTGGAACCTTTGTTGTCTCTGTTTCTTTAGATAATAGAGATTAAATAACAGTTACCCCACTTATTTCGGCCGTATATGAAGTTTTAAGAAATTAATTGATAAAAAATAGAAACGATGCACATGTACTATGAAAGAAAGTTTAGAATACATTAATATATATGTANTATGTATAATGTGGATAGAAAATTTTAAAAAACACTAAAGAGTATAAACTACAGTTTATAGAGCATTTACCAAAAAAAACCCTATATTTCCGTAGGTGTTAACCCACTGATTTTGGAAAAAATTCAAAAAAATGAAAATCTTGTTTTAATGTATAGTTTCATCTTTAACTAACATAGGATGATGGTTAAAGAGGTTTGGAACCTTTGTTGTCTCCGTTTCTTTAGATAATAGAGATTTTATATCGGTTACTCCACTTATTTAGGTCGTATATGAAGTTTTAAGAAAATAATTGATAAAAAAAAGAAACGATGCCCATGTACAATGAAATAAAGTTTAGAATACATTAATATATATGTAGAATGTGGTTCGAAATTTTTAAAAAAACACTAAAGAGTATAAACTTCGGTTTATAGAGCATTTACCAAAAAAACTCTATATTTTCGTAGGTGTTAACCCACTGATTTTGAAAAAAATTCAAAAAAATGAAAATCTTGTTTTAATACATAGTTGCATCGTTCACTTACATAGGATGATGGTTAAAAAGGTTTGGAACCTTTGTTGTCTCTGTTTCTTTAGATAATAGAGATTAAATAACAGTTACCCCACTTATTTCGGCCGTATATGAAGTTTTAAGAAATTAATTGATAAAAAATAGAAACGATGCACATGTACTATGAAAGAAAGTTTAGAATACATTAATATATATGTATAATGTGGATAGAAAATTTTAAAAAACACTAAAGAGTATAAACTACAGTTTATAGAGCATTTACCAAAAAAAACCCTATATTTCCGTAGGTGTTAACCCACTGATTTTGGAAAAAATTCAAAAAAATGAAAATCTTGTTTTAATTCATAGTTGCATCGTTCACTTACATAGGATGGTGGTTAAAGAGGTTTGGAACCTTTTTTTGTCTCCATTTCTTTAGTTAATAGAGATTTTATATTGGTTACTCCACTTATTTAGGTCGTATATGAAGTTTTAAGAAAATAATTGATAAAAAAAAGAAACGATGCCCATGTACAATGAAATAAAGTTTAGAATACATTAATATATATGTAGAATGTGGTTCGAAATTTTTAAAAAAACACTAAAGAGTATAAACTTCGGTTTATAGAGCATTTACCAAAAAAACTCTATATTTTCGTAGGTGTTAACCCACTGATTTTGAGAAAAATTCAAAAAAAAATGACAATCTCATAGTTCCATCGTTCACTTACATAGGATGATGGATAAAGTATATAAAGTTTTAAGAAATTAATTGATAAAAAATAGAATCGATTCTCTTGTACAATGATAAAAACTTTTGAATATATTAATATATATGTAGAATGTGGTTAGAAATTTTTAAAAAACATTAAAGAGGATAAACTTCAGTTTATAGAGCATTTACCAAAAAAAACTCTATATTTTCGTAGGTGTTAACCCACTAATTTTAAAAAAAAATTCAAAAAAATGAAAATCTTGTTTTAATGCATAATTGCATCGTTCACTTACATAAGATGATGGTTAAAGAGGTTTTGAACATTATTTTTTGTCTCGGTTTCTTTAGATAATAGAGATTTTATAACGGTTAATCCACTGATTTTGGACACATCTTGCCATTGATATTTGAACTAGAGGCTGTGAATTCTAAATCCAGGAAAGTTCTGAAACGGTTGGATGTAGATAAATTGTTTGCATCATTTCCAAAAAATTGCATCCTTTGTCATGATCCTGATACTAGTAAGCTGTCTGAATGTAATACCATCAGGTTCTGAACAAGCTCAACATCACTGCAGGAAGAATATTTCATTTCCACATTCAACTAACAGAGAGAAACTAGTAGTACATTACAACACATAACTGACAACTTGTTCTTCTTGCAAGCAAATTTGAACAAGGAGAGATTACAATAACAAAACCACTATTAAAGAAACACACAACCCATTACAAATCTTTCTTTTTCAGATTACTGCAAATGGTTCTGAGAATTTCTCAAACCAAATTTCCTCTGAAAGTTTTTTTTCACTCGGAGCGATTAGCAAACCTCTCAACCTTGTCATCATTGAGATTGATCCCGACCATGGCTTCTCCAAGTCCACAGCTCACCTCCACAAGCATCTCTGGGTCACTGTAGTGAGTCACTGCCTGTACAATGGCACGAGCACGACGCGCTGGGTCACCGCTCTTGAAGATACCGGAGCCCACAAAGACACCGTCGCATCCAAGCTGCATCATGAGAGCTGCATCTGCCGGAGTAGCAACTCCACCGGCTGCGAATTGAACAACGGGAAGGCGGCCAAGCTGTTTGGTCTGCATCACCAGATCGTAAGGAGCAGCTAACTTCTTAGCGAAAGAGAAGACTTCATCATCGTCCATGTTTCGCAGAACTCTAATGTCACCCATGACAGACCTCACATGCCTCACAGCCTCCACAATGTTCCCAGTTCCAGCTTCTCCTTTGGTCCTAATCATCGCCGCACCTTCACGGATCCTCCTGAGAGCCTCGCCGAGATTCCGGCAACCGCAGACGAAAGGGATCCTGAAATTATGCTTGTTGATGTGGTGATCTTCATCGGCCAGAGTCAAAACTTCGCTCTCGTCGATGTAATCGATTCCAATAGCTTCGAGAATCTGGGCTTCAACGAAATGACCAATCCTAGCCTTGGCCATCACCGGAATTGTAACCGCCTGTTTGATTTCTTTAATCATCTGAGGATCGCTCATCCGAGCAACGCCTCCTTGAGCACGAATATCGGCGGGAACACGCTCCAAGGCCATGACGGCGCAAGCACCAGCTTCCTCGGCGATGCGAGCCTGCTCGGCGTTGACGACATCCATGATAACTCCACCACGGAGCATCTGAGCCAAACCGACCTTGACGGAGAAGGGAGATTTCTTCGCCTCCGTAATCGCACCGTTACCGTAAACCGCAACGACGCCGGTTCCTTCCATTATCGGAATGTGAGAGAGAGAGAAAGAGAAATTAGTGGAGAGAAAAGGAAGAAGATTGATGAAGCGATTTTGTGGCCGGCCTCTTCTATCTTCCATCGCCTTTATAGCGAGACTCTGTGGCGGTGTCATTATATTAATATTAAAATTAAAGATGCTTTCTTTTGTTTGTTTTAAATTAATTAATTACACTTTCATCGGGAAAAGTAAGTTTGATTATGATCGGACGGTCTATATCAATAACACGCCATTTCAATTTTCGGTTTAACACACATGTTTAGTGGACTGCTTTTAATACTTTAGCTAACTATATTAGAGATTAGGAAATTTAAATTACAAATAGAGTCGAACAAATTTTGATTAACAAAGTGATAAATCAGTCAAAGATTATTGCACTAATCTTCTAATTAGTCTAGGCATATTAATCAATTGGTCAAACAATGTTTAAGATGTTTCCACAAATTAAAAGATTTTATTATTTGGGGACACAAAAATCTTCTGACACCAATAAATTGTAACTGGACCTCATAGAATCCACGACTGTCATCTCTATTGCCCATTAATAAGTTGCATAAAGAGACAGAAAATGAATTGCTTTTTATATTTATGGCCATATCTTTTTCTTCTTTAACCTCTTTAATTTTCTTTATTAGACAGCCAATCGTTTTTATGCGATTATACATTTAGTTTTGTAAATAAAATATTTCGAAATAAATATCTAAACTTGGGGGATGATAATAAAAATAAATAAAATAGGCGGCTGTGGTTGAAAAGAACGGCCCACCTCTCATTTGCAATCAATAGATTTTTCCACTCACTCGACCCGGCGGCCCAACTTGCTCTTTTGACTACATTCTCACAATTACCTCAAGCCCACAAAATAACAACTCTCACTACTTTTAATAAATAACAGTATTATCCTTAAACCTAAGAAGATGCAAAATTTATGTCTATAGGAAGAATAATAAACGATGGATTTGTGTTTATACACAGAAAAAAATTTGGTGTTAAGAGCAATCAAAGCAAACAACTAAACCATTCTCGTTACATAACAAACAATGAATCCTCGAACCATCACTAGAGACAATCCGGCGACTACCTCTGCATCCATCACACATCAAAAACCTGAACCCATTGCATCGCAGGCAACGATACTGTTCGACGATTGGAACTCCGTCAAACAAAGGCCTAAACTTTCCTTGCTCGTGTAGGCCCAATACTCTCTGAGCTCCACCAATGCATCTCCCCTTTACGAAGAGAACCGGAGGTAGAACCTCTGTTTCCGAAGCTGAGATTCGCCGGAGCTCTTCCCTATACTGTCTGTGCATCGACACATCTCTCTCGTAGTACCTAACTTTAAAACTGTCCAGCAGAAACCGGACCATGTTGCAGTCATCGAACGTTTTTCTGATTCCCCGGAGAGTTGTAGTGTAGAAAACAACAGATTCCTCACCTCCAGGAGGACACCTTTCCTCGAATTCCAGTAACGGATCGAGAACAGCATTTCCACCATCGTTGACTGTTTGAATGGTAGATTCGTCTTTTCGGAAACCTCCTTCAGCATCGTTGCAAAGGACATTTTCGTCTTTCCCTCTACATTCTTCGACGCCTATTACCGGAGGAAGTGAAGTCTCGTCGTCCGCGGGAAAGACGATATCGTTTTCTTCATCACTGAAACTGGAATCTCTGGAGAAATCGTTTATTCTCTTAAAGCATTCAACAGCTAGCTCAAATGCTTCTAGCAGCTTCGGATCGAAAAGTGTGGTTGAATTCAAATCAGGTCTTCTAAATCCAGATCCGAAGATACTCTTTCTGCCGATAGCTGTATCAGATTTAGAAGAAACTGCAGGTTTACACGGCACTCTCGGAATCTGATTCACCGGCGGCGGGACATTCTCCTCATTGCCTGCGGAAATTCCAGAATGTTCTTCTTCCTTATCGTTCTCGTCAAGCTCCGTTACATCGGGAACTTGATCTTCAAGCTTTTGAGGGGATCTCCAGATTGATCCGGCTGTGATCTGAGAGATGGGGTTAGACATTTTGGGAAGAAACTCAGAGATTCCATCAGCAGCTGAAAGCACCTGGAGAATGCGATCCTGATTGAGATATTCGCTCGCTTTAATCGATTTTAACTTCTTTGCAAACTTCAACCTCGACGACTTCATCGCATCTGTACTGATCAATCAGATAACAAAAGTTTGTTGGGAGTAAGAAAACACAAATTTAGGTTAAAAATAAAAAATAAGGCGATGATGTTTCGATTTCAACCCCAACGGCTAGAATAAGAAAGGTATTTAGCTGTGATCTGGTACGCTTAGATGCACTGCAATTTTAACCAGAACCACTCAGTAAATGCCACGTCTGCACAACGATTTCACGAAGTGGTCCCTGATTAAATTCGCAAGTCGCAACTTCGCTTCTAATATCAGTGGTGTGTACACAAACCGAACCAGAAATAGATTTACACACTAAACCGGAATCACTAATATATGTATGCAAAACCATATTGGGCCAAAAAGCTGAAAAGAAAATCCTAAACTAAAAACGTTTACAAAACCCAACAAAGAAGTCATGAGTCTCTGAAAAGCATCGTACGCACGCACGCTTCCCTCCAACGAACTATTTCTTTCTCCTATTGTTTTAGTTTTCTACAAGGATTCCACAAACATACCACCTTCTTCTTCTTCCAAAGACTTTAACTGCCTGTTCAGTACCGTGAATTGTGTCTTGAGTCAGGCTCCGAGCAGACTAGACGGGCACACGCTTGCCCCTGTACTTGTCAAAGAACTACAAACGGTATATACAAAAGCAAGTCAGTCAATCTGGCAGATGATTATGGAACTGAGTGTTGGTTAAAGTTTATTTAAACGGATAAAAATACTAGGCCTACAAACTCCTGACCATCAGAATCAACGAGAGAATATAAAAAGGATACGAGTTCTCTATGTGGATTAGAGTTCCACCAAGCTTGACTAGTTCACATGGATTACTTCTTATCAATTGCATCAAGTAACATCAAGCTATATTCGAGGTCTAAGAGTCTCATGTGATGTTTATATGGTTGACAATCAGTGACTTCAAATTGGAGACATACCGATCTTATATATGGTTGCTGAATGATCCAACCGAGAACGGGTATCTTCTGTGCGAAAACTGCTAAGGTTGGCCAGAAGCCACTGAAACAGAAACGCTGTTAGTAACTCTCTACAGTACCACA
Source organism: Anastatica hierochuntica (assembly GCA_900406275.1). NCBI lineage: Eukaryota > Viridiplantae > Streptophyta > Magnoliopsida > Brassicales > Brassicaceae > Anastatica > Anastatica hierochuntica. The sequence continues at coordinate 6,327 of OVAN01010889.1, forward strand.
TGATATATCTGTAAAAAAGAAGAAACAAAAAAGAAATCGGACCTGAAGAGTACGAAAAAGCCATATGTCTCCAACATCATTCCCAGAATAGGCCATCCAATGACAACAAAGAAGAAGCCAGCCCCAAAAGATATGGTTCCCTGAGCAGATAACACAAAAGAAATATGTAAACACCTCGTTTTGCTGAGACAGATTACAGAAAATGGGAACCAAACAAACCTTATAATTTTGCCGCTTCATGAAAAACTGCATGGTAGACTTGAGTCCAATGGTTAGACTAACCCCAGAGATGAAAAGAATCTGAAGAAGAACCAAAAAAGAAACGAGTGCTCAATAACGGTTCCTAATACAAGCAAGAATAACAGCCAAGGTATAAGAAACACAAAAACGCTTTTGAGGTACTTACATTTCCCATGGCGAGTAATCCCTTATCAAAGACAAATATTATTCCCAAGAAGGAGAAAAATACGCCAAATCCTGTCAGCCCTAACCCGATTTCTGTATCATATCACATATAAGAAACAAGTACAAAGATCCAAGTTCAGCAGGACTAACTCTGTGCTCTGATAATCAAAAGGGTGAATAATAGTATCTCTCTATGGCTAGCAGGGAGTACAATAGAAAACAAAATATAGGCGTACTTTTCCGATCATTCATTTCGAAGGACATCATGGTTCCAGGCGTCGACTACTTCAACCTTTCGCTGCCACAGGTGAAAATAAGTTACAATTCAGGAATACAACCATTAACAGGACAACAATGGTTTCTGCACAAAGCTACACCATGAGTCTGGTATACATACATAAGCCCATAGAGATGGAAAACTCTCGCATCAGCACAGGCAAAAATCATTCGATTGGGGAATAAAACGTATAACCCCTAGCTAACACAGGGCCAACATACATGCGTTCAATCAAAAAGAGTGCATATCCAAACAACAGAGTGCAGACCGAGCGAGAAATGAGATTCAACGATACTAGAACGGATCTAATCAGATGAATGCAATAGAGCCAAGTGAAAACGATGATCAAGAGAAAGTGAATCGAATCAACGCAGGCATGATGGAGGACTGGGTAACTTACAGATCTAAAGATATAGACAAAAGAAGAAGGCGGAATCACGCAGGCTCCTCGAAGACGGTCTAGAAAACACCCTAAACTGGCAAATTTGAGTCGGAATTCAACAGATCAGAGAAACCAACACTAGCAAGAATAGAAGAAGTCGCAGAGAGCTCCGGGAAGAAGAGAGGTCGTAATTTGCTCGTCAGATATCAGAAACTCACCGGAAGGGAAAGAAATTATATAGTGCTCTCTGGAGCAATGTAATTATGTGTCCTCACCATTCATCACGTGACACGTGGTCCTCTTTCGCAAACCCGAACCATGGGTAACCGAAAATGTTGATTGCGTCAAATTACATCTGTAATTTTTTTTCTAAAACCTGTCTTAAGATTATAAAAAGAAATAAAATTGTAACGTGCAGCACAAAAAACATATTATTTCGCAATACAACAAAGTTAATTCCCCACTATTAGCGATTGTAGCTTATACAAAAAAAAAAAACTATGTAAATTACATACAACTTAAACCGGAGTTAGCGAATCCGAGAGAGAATTCAACCTTCGGACGAACCGGAGTCAATGAAATATGGTTGACAAGTACAACCAAACCGAAACTCCAGAGGCCCAACATCATCGTATCATTTACACAGTAACACACAGACCCAAAAGCCTTATGGCCTTTTCTCCATCCCCCACACTTTTGTCTTTACCTCTATACAAATAAATACGGTAACGCATGAAAGCTTAAAAAACAGCACACAGTGTGTGTGCACTGCACGATTATCTGGGGTTTCACATTGCTAGACGTTGAAGATCTTCTTCACCTTCCTGATCTTCCTACGGCATACCGGGCAAAACCCGGAAGTTTCAGCTATCCTGCGTATAGTACATTCAATTTTTCAAGCCATTATCAATGTTTATTCTTGCATCTCAAGCCTGATAACTCTAACCAAATCATATCCTCAAAAGGAATTCACCTTCTAATGTTTCAAAAACCAGAACTACTTCCAAATTCAGACTTAAAACTTCTTTGAAAATTAATTCATTAAGCACCAAACCAAAACTACACACTAGATAAAATTTTAAGATGGTAACCGAAACTGAAAAATCGGATTTAACACCTCTAGAGAATTAGAAAGAATTATCTATTACCTTGTCCCACACTGGAAGCAAGCAACGCAGTGTCCACAAGAGAGGAAGAAACAGTCTCTAGGCGCATCAAAGCATATCGCACAGAGATATCTTGTACTACTGTGGCCTTCCCCATGTGCACCTTCCAATTCCTCAGAACTCGTCAAAATAGAACTGTAGGACGAGCACCAGCTCGAGTTATCATCGTCTTTTCCCGGAATAAGTGGAGCTACATCATCATTTTCATCAACCGTTTCTTCTTCAGAGACTGGCCGTCTTTTATTGAAGAGACTAGATACAATTAACAAGAGTGCTGTCACTATACCTGTAGAAATAACCAAAGGGAAGAAACAAAAGCTTATGAAAAAAGTCCAACAGCAAAATCAGATTATATTACTCATGCAATTAAAAATAAACATTACCCATGCAAACTATGTATGCAATCCACCTTGGCTCATATGACAGCTTTGCGCAGAACTCATTCTTAGAGTGATTCTGAACAAAAAGAAGAGAGTTGAATTCAGAATAGTTCACAAGATATCTTCTGGAATAAACATAGTGATGTAAACTATCTTGTAACATATGCTTTGTAAGGAAGAGTAAAATGACAAGACAAGAACTGGGTCACGTACCAGCTTTGGACCAGGTGATGTTAGCACAGCGGCATTGGTTCCAAATAAAGGAACACTAAAAGTGCACTTGTCGTTCGGGAAAGTGCAATTGTAATAAGCATTTGTAGTATCATACAATACCCCCTCAACTTGAATGTTGATCGTAGCCTGCACGTAGGTATGGTGTGAGACTGTGAGTGATGTACAACAATACAGAAAAAGAGAGCTACTTGGGGTTAAAAATGGACAATATATGATTGCAGTCAACTACTAGTAATCGATGTTCCTCTTTCAAAAGAAAGCCTTTTACATTGCATAGTAGAAAAAGGTACCCTAGAAATTTAAGTTCATGTCATCCTAAGCTACTTAAGGTTATACCTTCACTTCATTTAGGTATACATTCCCTACTGCAATGTAATAACTCGAGGACTTAGTTATGTCCTGCTCAATGTAACCACTATCTGTAAAAAATAGAATACGTAGAGACATAGAGTGTGAGTGAACTCATGTATATTCAGGGGAAAAAACAAATCATGCTAAAACCTTGGTCACTTACCAGAGATTATATGCCATGACAATGTAGTGTCTGGACGTGTAGGGTCTTGTACCCATTCAGAGAGCCCATCCACACCTTCGTTTATACAAATGAATAACAAGCTGAAGTACTAAACAACTGGGCTTTCTTAACAGTGAAAAAGAATCCCCAAGAGAACAATACCACCAAACTCAAGAATGTACCAAGATACTCTTGTAATGATAAGCAAAGCAAAGCACCACTTAGATGCTATCTAACTTAATGAGGTAGTAATCCACAGAATTGGTTAAGTACCTTGGGCTATCACAAGATAAAGGGATGAACCCACAGATTCAACATTGTATGAAACTTTGACGCGTGAACCCTTGTTCAAATACTGTATCCAATACTGAAAAAAGGAAAGAAAAAGGCATCAGTTCATAGCCATTTCAAGAACAAACAGAGAGAAGTTACCTTGTAAGAATCATTAGGAACAGCTAAATAATGGACTTCAGACCAACTGGCTAGAACATCGAGCTGTGGGGTTTGGTTCAATCCGTATAGCATCAAACCAGAACCCTTATTCCCCAATTCTTCCACCTTGAGAAAATCAACAAGAAAGGTTGAAACAATACATCTCAACAATGGTGGATCATAGACCAAAAGAGGAGAGAACATACAATCACATTTTGGACGAAAATTGAAGTAGGCTTGATAAGGAACGATGAGTTAGGTCCTAACCATACGTTTGTTGTTCCATAAAGCCCCAGAATCAAAGTCATCGACACTGTATCAAATCCGGTAACAAAACAAGATCAACAAATTAAATAAGAAAAAAAGGGTCAATAGAGAAATTGGATCTCACCGAAGACGCAGAAGGTAGCGACGACGACGACGCAAGACCAAGGATCTTCAGAGGAAGAAGTGTTCCTAGTGTTCTCCGATGCAACAATGCTCCCATGGCGGTAATCGTACTCGGAACGATTCCACGGCGGTCGATCGTGATGATCGAAACCGTTATCGCGTCCGTGCTCAAATCGGATGTACCCGGTTTCTTCGCGGGTCACAGGAGGAGAAGAAGAAGAAGACGGGAGAGAATCAGGGAGTGAAGACATGTCGACAATGAAGAAATGGGGAAGAAGGTAAAACCCTAACGGAAGGAGGATTGGGGTTAATCGAAGGGAGACAGAGAATTGAACGACGGGTCGGCTTCTTCTCTTTCTTCATGCTCACGTTGAACGGTGGGTTGACAAATTTAGAGAGAGAGAGAGATATTGGAAAAGGTAAAACAATAGTTTCTCTCTCTTTACTTTTATCTCTCCCCTTCATTTTCTTTTTCCCATTCTCTTCATTTAAATAGAAAATGCTTCACTAATAGTCGAAAAAAACGAAATTGTCGTAGTGACAGCATTTTTATATTTTATGTTCTGTTTTAAAAAAAGAGAAATGGGAATTAATTGTGATTTTTCCTCATTTATCTGGTTTAAATATTTCGATTTAAAATACCTTTTTGTCATATTAAGTATCTCTAATTGAGGTATAATTTATTAAGCATAATTATTTTAAACTATCAGTAATTGAATAAAATAGTATTAATTATTGTTGTTTGTCGGGCTGGGAGTGTTCGGACTTAGAATGACAATAGTAGCCAAGCCCATCTGTCATTACAGCGACGGTATTCTCGTAAATAGAAGGGCTTATACGTAAATTCATCAGGCAAACGCAGTCTTCATTTCTCTTTCCAGTCTGGTTTTCGAGAGAGGGAAATTAGATCTACTGAAAAAATTCCCAAATTCAATTTCAAATTTGAAGCCCTAAATTATCCAATCTAGCTGCTGCTTCTCCTCACAGATGGGCGATTTCAATCTCGCTCTCGTGATTGTGGCGATTGTTGTTTGCGTCATAGTCTTCATCTCCAGCATCTACCTCCTCGTCAACTATCAGCATCCAGATGATGCAAACCAGGCTTATTTCCCCAAATTCGTCGTTGTTTTCGGCTTATCCATCGCCATGATCTCCATTCTCATGTTGCCGGCTGATGTGGCTAACCGCCAAGCTTGCCGACATTCCGTTTACAACGGCGCCTGCAGTCTCACCTTACCCATGAAGGATCTCTGGCTTGCCGTTTACATTGTTGATGCGCTCCTTGTCTTCTTCGTTATCCCCTTCGCTATGTTTTTCTACGAAGCCGACCAGGACAAGTTTGTTCCTCCATCCACCAATTTTACTAGTTGTTACTTGTTAGTTGATAATCTATTGTTGTTGATGTTTTTGTTTGTTTGACCGCAGGACTCTTGGAAAGAGGATTAAAAGTGCTCTGATCTGGGTGGTTACTACAGCTGTTGTTTGTGCTCTGGTTCTTGGAATATTATATGGTTAGTTGTTTCTTTGGTAGATTTGATTTGAGCTTCATATTCCTCCTGGTCTGATGAAACTTCTGAGATTATGTTAGTTTAGTTGGAGTGCTAATTGACCCAATAGTGAGATTGTGGAAAAATGATCATTTTGTTATTTGCATACTGATTTGAAATCTACTTGCCTTGCAATTTTTTGTTATTTTTAGCCGGCATTTTTCTTTTCGAGCCTTTTTAGAATGCTTCTTGCCCCTATCTGCTTGCCTTGCATACCTGTGTATAAAGTAACTATACTTGTAGTAAACACATTCGTCCTATCTACAAAATAGTGGATCCTCCTAACCATCTCATTTCCTTAATGAGGGTTCCAACTTTGTTTATAATCTGTTTCTGCAATGTATTAGGAGTCATTGGGAAGGTGGACTTCTCGGTCAGGCACTTGTCGTCTGCCACAACGTCTTTCCCTACTTCATGGCAGTTTTCAAATAATCAACCTTGCATTGGGAACACTGCTCGTCAGGTAATACTTGTTTCTTGATTGCATTCTTGGTATTAATCTATCTTTCATAAGTCTCTATAGATAGCTTATTTCAGCATGTAACATACTTTTCTTTATCCTCTGTGGAATTGATTGGCAGTGCTCAGCATATACAGCTAATGCTGCATCTGAGAAGACATGGACCATGCGAACAACGTTTCCAGAATATGTTGTTGCTCTCGCTACAATCGTTGGGTCCGTGCTCTTCACGGTATGAACATTTTTAAAAGGTGCTTGTGTTGAATGTAGTTCCTCGTTTGTCTGGAGGGCATATAATATTTCTTATATCTCGGCTTCCTGATAGAAGTTCTTAAGAAGAATGATATGTCGAAATTTTGTTCTATGGATAGACTAGACACTTTTAGTGGCTGTCATTGTTATAGATATTCGGTGGTGTTGGTATTGCTTGTCTACCCTTGGGACTTATCACTGCATTCATCAGGCGACCAAAGGCTGTTATCACTCGGTCACAGTATATAAAGGTTCGTTGTGTTAATTACTGTTTTTCTGGAGAAGTTGCAAAAGAAGCTATATTTGTCATTTGCACTATCTGACAATTTATCAATGCTTTTCAGGAAGCAACTGAACTAGGTAAAAAGGCAAGAGAACTAAAGAAAGCAGCCGATGCACTTCATCAGGAAGAAAGAAGTGGTGCTAAGGGCAGGAAGTGGAGGAAAAATGTGAAAGCAGTCGAAAAGGTACAACATCATATCTTAGGGTTGTGGATCTTATTTCGTTTTCTTTCATGGCTACTAACTTGGCTGTAGTCTCTGTTGATATTGGTTACTGGTGTGGAGTGAAACTTGGCCATAGGTGTAGTTGTTTGGGTGATTAAGCTAGCTATGAAGTAGAAACATGTTATGCTATAGACCCTTTAATATTTCCAGCTTTATGCATGCTTGACTGTGGATTTAAAATCTTAACTACTCATAATTGGAGTTTATTGCTTTTCATGTACCCTGTAGGAGTTGCTCCAATTGGAAGAAGATGTGAACCTATTAGAAGAGATGTATCCACAAGGAGAGAAGGTAGAGATGACCGTATCTCGGTACTCTTATCTATCATGAAGAATTATGTAATCCAGTAATTCCCATACTTGTTCTTTTTCCAGGCAGAAACCGCTTGGGCCTTCACTGTCCTTGGATACTTGGCCAAGTTTATTCTTGGAATTTTAGGGTTTGTATTTGTCATGATCTTCTATGCCCTCATTCTTGAATTCCTCTGTTGACCTCTTACTAATAACTTTATTTTTCCTTTTTGAAGATTGATAGTTTCTGTGGCTTGGATTGCACACATCATCATATATCTACTTGTTGACCCTCCTCTCTCCCCTTTTCTTAATGAGGTTTTCATCAAGCTGGATGACGTCTGGGGTAACTCCATTTTCTGATTTTGTTTTGTTACTCTATACCATGTTCCTCTATGCATGACGCCATGACCTGATTCTATGTTGATACATTTGACATTTTCATCTTCTCTAGGTCTTCTAGGAACCGCTGCCTTTGCTTTCTTCTGTTTCTACTTGCTACTTGCTGTAATTGCTGGGGCAATGATGCTTGGTTTGAAGCTGATCTTCATTACCATTCATCCAATGAAGTAATGGAAATATGGTTTTTAATTGCTTTTTGCATATCAGTGGTCACTATGGTTTCTTTGCTTTCTCGTTAGCCTGATTTACTTGTTTTCAGATGGGGAGCCACTCTAATGAACTCTTTCCTCTTCAATGTCGGCCTCATTCTTCTCTGTTCTATCAGGTAAGCTTCTTTGATCTCAAATTCTTCGTCAGCTGATAGCACCTATAGTTCTTACAGTCGATTATTGTGGCTTACAATTCCAGCGTGATTCAATTCTGTGCTACTGCATTTGGATATTATGCTCAAGCCACGGCTGCTCAGGAGATCTTTGGCCACACTCTGCAATCTCTTCGTGGAATTAAGTACCTGTACAAGTAAGTGGTATTGGTCTTTGCAAAAATAGGTCTCATACTGTCTTATGTCAGTCGTCCCTTTCTCTTATCGATAAATTTTTCAGGTACAATGTGTTCCAAATTGGGTTTGTTGTCCTCGCTGGACTGACCTTTTTATATTATATCGCCTTTGTAAGTTGCCTTAACACACGCTCAATGTTGTGTTCTTGCCATTGAATGATTTTTATTGTCGTGTAAGTAACAAATATTTAGAAACTCAAGTTGTTGGTGGGCAACTTGTCATTGGCAGGGATGGAGAAGAAAAAAACCAAGCGGCAGATTCCAGCTCTCAACGTAATGTAAATCTCTTCCTTTGTATTTCCTTGCTTTTGGGATGGATTGTGTGCGGCTGTAGATTGCTCTAATCCAGAATCATTCTCACTTGTTATGGAGATTGGTGTCATGATCAGTGAAAGTGATCTTATTTATTGTATCTTAAGAACAAGCTTCTCTTTGCCAAAGAGGTTTGTTTGTATTTCACTTGAGAATGTAAAATAATTCTTCATAATCCCTTACCTTGTGTATCTAGCAATTTTTTTTTCTTTTGGTTTGCATATGCAAAACCACTTAGCTGTCTTACCCTCTGATGGTATATTGTTGTGATACGTTTATGTAACTGAATTTGAGGGAGCTTTAAAATAAACCTCACACAAGTTCATTAGCAAACTAAGTAGAAATTCATAAACAACTTTTAAGATTCTCTAACGCAATTAGACTAAATAAGCTCAATATATAACCT
>OVAN01010890.1:0-15237 GCA_900406275.1 Anastatica hierochuntica
GTTTTTCCTATATAAGCTTTCTAGTTTCATTGTTTTAGGATATCCAAGTTTAAAATCAAAAATTTATCTTTCAAGTTTTCTCTCTTTTGCAACTAAAAGTGAATCCTTGTTCTTCTTGAACATCCAATTGCTGATAGAGTTAATTCTCTCCAAAGCGAAACCTGTNTGCTCCTTCCAATAATCGAATTCGACAAGCTGTCTTTCGCAGATCCTGATCTAAATTCAGTTCCGAAAGGTTCTGTTTTCCAGTTTCAGAGATCCAGGGCTGCATCATCCTTCTTCCTCAAGCGCCTTTCAAATTCCTCTCTCGTCTATACCCCCTCAGATCAAATCGAGACATTCACCTGTAAGTCTTGTTTTGTCTCTGAATCTCAACGAAGAAGCGGACGAGATAATCTCTCTCTCTTCTTCGTTTTGGGAGACATGGCAATGGTGATGTAAGCTTCAAACTAATCTTAATCCCTCAGATTTTGTTGATATGGTTTCACCCAAACCCTAAATCGAAAGGCATCTCCTTTGCGAAAAGAGAATAATTTTGGTTTTGTTTTTTCCTTTTTACGGGAAGCAAGACTTGAAAGATTGAAACTTTAGTTAGTGTTTGTCGGTCTAATTTGGGCATTGTCTTTATTGGTGTATTGTTTTCAGTTTGATCATGTTTAAGAGCTTGTGGACTGTTCCTCTCTCTGTGTTTCTGTAACAACACTATTTGCTTGAATCCCTAATCTATGTAACTCCCAATCAGCTAAAACTAGGAGTTGTTTTGCTGTCTTTAGATGATTTCTTTGTTGTTTGAGCAGCAGATGTTTATGATATCAATCAAAGTTCCCAACTTTTTTATGATATTGCAGTGCTGGGATTGTAGATGGCCGAGGAATCGCAATGAAAGTTAAGAATGCTTCCATCTCTTCAGCCAAGCAGATCAAAGATGGTTTTGTCTCCAATTTTGCTTACACATTTACGGTGCAAGCATATGGAACTGGACAAAGGAAACGCAGAAAGATCACACCGACATGTTTGAATGAGGAACCAGTTCACTGGCACCTTATAGTAGCAGGTATAGTTTTATCCTTCTCTTTCTTTTTGATTTGTAATCTTTTGACTTAATGTATTAAGTATTGACTTTGATGGTAAATTCTTTACAATATTTGCAGGAAACTAAGTTATGTGATTTTGGAATTGTTGACAGTGTTTACCTAGTAATATCTTACCTTCAAGAGATGGTTAGAGTCTCACATTGAATCCTTGAACTCAGTAAGTTTGAATTCTTACTTCACACTTACTTACTTTCACTCATTTCTAAGAGAATTCTCTCTCTTTTTTCATATACAGAAATGGATTCCAAGCATCAAAGATGCGTGTGTAACATCTGAGAAAGGGAAGAAGGGAAGAAGGGAGCCGTCACTGAATCTTTGGGAAAGTATGGAATCATCAGAGAAACTGATATGTGGTAAAGATTGTGTCTCTTAGTTCTTCAGTGTCAAGTTTTTTCTAGAGATTTGTTGATTACTGCTTTGATTCTATACTTTTGTAAACACTTTTAGATATTGAAGTGGTTAATTTCTTATGTGTTAGGAATAAACAACCAAAGTTCACAGTATAGTTGCTTGAAGTGAAAGTGGTAAACTTAGCCATGTTCTTTAGCCTCTCTATTATCCTATTTTGCTTCAGAACTCTAACCGAGTCTTGGTGTGGCCCTTACGAATTAATTCGGTTGTTGTCAGCTCCAACAGGTTAACTTAGAAAGCTTGCCACCTTGGGAAGAGAAGAAAATGTTTAAAGAGTATGTGCTAGTGATTTTTATTTCCAGTTTGATGATGTTGCATATGTAGTTCTTTATGTTTCGGTTAAGCTTGTTGTGCAATTGATTGTTCTGCAGATTTATGGAGGATCACAATACTGGTACATTTACCTCCGAAAAGTAAGCTTATTTTGTTGTGGAAATAGTTTCTTATGGTGATGAAGATTAGTTCTTCATTCGGTATCTATCTGGATTATTGCAGATACTATGATGGTATCTGTGACATGAAACGCGATGCTTGTTACAATGTTTAATAGCCTTAGTTTCTTGCTACTCACAAGTTTGGTGGTCTGAAGATGATGATATAAATAATTATCTGGGCAGGTTCAAGAGCTATACGAGCTATCTGTTGAGTATGAAGAAAAGCGTGAGCCTTTGAAGTTTAGTATATGTTTATATTTCCATGTTCATGAGTTAGTATTTTGTTTCTTATTTTGCCAATTTTGGTATGATGTATGTACTTAAGATATTGGTGTAAAACATGTTTTTAGTTATCAATAAAATTAATCTTCTTAAGTAAACCTTGAATATAAATTATATATAATAATAATAATTTAATATGGCTCGGCTCAACTACAAAATATATGAATATGACTCATATAAATACAGCGAAATTAAAGGGCTGTTATAAAATATAATATAACGAGAATACAATGCTACAACTAAATATATTAGAGCAAAATAAAAAAGCTACTATAATATATGAAATAGCAATAATATGTTGCTATTATTAATAATATTATAGCAAAGAAATTCGCGCTATAATATATTGCGATATAATAGCAGGACGAATTAACGCTATAATAGGAGGGTGATCTATTATAGCTGCGGCAAACATGGCCAACATGGAAACGCTATAAAAACCCTATAATAGCGTTAATCGTGTGCTAACAATGTGCATTTTTCTTGTAGTGTATCGAAGTCGATTTATGGCAAGGGGTTGATTAAATCATTGAGATAACAAAGCATAATAGAGAAACTAAAACTTCAACGACTTACCCGACTTAGAGCTACATCAGCTGGTAGCACCATTCCTCGATCAACCTGAGAAATAACTAGGATATTAAACATGTGAGATCATTGGCGATAGTCAGATACATAACAAAAATGAAGATAAAAAATTAATGGCTTGAGCCATGTGTCATATGAAGACAAACCCATGATAAGAAACCACAAGAGATTGAATTTGCTCCTGGGTTTTGATCAATCTCTATATAGTTTAAGTTATTTCAATTTCACATACCACTAAGAATCCAAGATCAAATTGTTGCGGATTCGAAAGTGAAGAAGACATATATAAGAATTTGGTTCAGCTTTTGATAGGCTTTATCGACAAAGAAGGGGAAGAAACAAAAGTGTAGCGTAAAATCCAGAAGACGAAACAAAACATATGGTTTTGCGCGGCGAGATCCTTCATAGTGTCGGGAAGCGAGGTTGTCAGAGGGGAAATAGGGGGTAATCGGTGGAGGTTTTTTAGAGAGGGATGCCAACTTTATATAAGCTGCTTTAATGAATTTTAATGGCTCGTAGGTGGTCATGTCACGGTTGATGACAGAGGAGATGAAGGGACGAAGCTGTTATTAAGGTATCTAATGCAGGAAAACAAGGTTTGGTGTAACGGGTGGAGAGTATGGAGAGTGGAGAGACGAAAAGGGTAGAGGAAGGAGGCGGTGAAGGAAATTAGGATTTGGATACAGCGGATGATTGAGCTTTCTCATTCGGAGAGGAAGTGGGGATAAAGTGAGGGAGTTGGGCCTCAAGTGAATGTGAGGGCGGATGGGCCTTGACCATTGTCGAACTTCATGTTGTTTCTGAAATAGGATGGTTTTGGTAAACTACACTTAGCTTGGGATGGATGTTAAACGACATGACTTTGAGGATGAGAAAGTAAACAACGTTTGTGTTGAAAGGTAGCAACGATGATGTGGCAGAAGGTGGGTGTGGGAACCGAAATTCGCACTGTCGATTTTCATAATTGAAGAAAAGATAGGAGACCCTAACTTTCCTTGAGGTACCAGATTTCTGCTAAACCAAACAACGAGAGATCAAAACACGAAATAACAAACGACGAAGTAAAAATAAAAAGAGAATTGAAAACAGAGTTGAGCAATCGAGATCTTATTTTGAATTTGCGTTTGAGTGTTACAACAGGTGATAAGCCGTGGCTGCAAGAGCTGTCGACCAGTGTTCTAGTTCTAACAACGTAAGACTTGATAACCTAGTTGAGTCGCAGATCGCTAACAAAAATTAAAAATAACCTAATTGCTCTTAGTGCTAAATTGTAAAGAAATTTCTGTGTGTACCCGTCCTTCTCCTTCGTCCATCTTATATATGCCTTCGTAGGTCAGCCAAGTTCCGTTTTCTGTCCTCGATTCAAGTATATCTTTCCGCAGAAATATTCCTTTTGGGATTCGAGTATATCCCTTTTCGAGAATATTCCTTAGCCTCTCGATATTTCCATATTTATCTCTAAACTTGACATTATCGTGTTTTCCATTTATCTTTTGCGAAACTCGAGTAAATCGTTAACGTAGTTGGGCCCATTCTCGTCCGGAATCATAGCGGAATTTTATCGCGTTTAGGGCCTTCTTGGGTCGTTCTGTGATTAAGTTACTTTTACGATTTCTTTCGGACAAATCATTCTTCGTACGATTACTCAGTGATAGTGCCACGATGTGATAAGACCAATCGTGTAGTTAAGATAATATCAGTGTTTGAATTGACCGTTATCGTTTTATACGATCGATATGAAGTTTTTACAAAAAGAACAAGTCTTTACGTTTATTATCGCAAAACTTTAACGGAAACTCCAATTGAGACGAAACAAGAGACAGTAAAACTGAGATTCAAAGGAGAACATGATCGAGAGGGTGTGGTCTAGTCAACCGTGGGTGACTAGACGTTGTCTATGTCTAGTCTCCCATGGGCGACTAGACTTGCCAAGGGTCTAGTCGCCCACGGGCAACTAGATCTTTCTCGTGTTTCCGACGCGACGCGGTTATCTGATGTTTACAGTGACTTCTTATCGCTCTAAAGCTTGTGTATTGAGATCTCTCGGGAGTTATCCGGAAGTCTCGGGAGTTGATTTCGATACTCTCACGTTTTGTTGCTCGCGGGTGACTAGACTTTGCGAAGTGGTCGCCTACGGATGACTAGACGCAGGTTTTCGATGTTTGGTTGAGAGGAGATCGTCTAGACGACAAGAACCTCAGATTTGATAATCCCCTTACAATTTTTTTGTTCCCGATAGAGAGACAACATTTTCGTGGTGGTTTTTAGGCGTTGATTTAGTTGTGACCTTTTTTTGATCCCAACAGTTAACCCCTCAATTCGCAAGAATCGTTGGAGTGTTCTTGTGAAGTTTAAGACTCGTTAGGTAAGTTAGGCGGAATTGATGGCTAAAAAATCAACGGATGAATAGTAAGTCTCCCTTTCTATAAATATGAGGAGTAACTTTTTAAATCTTTCACTTGCTCATCTTCACAAGAAAATTTCTTTAAGGTAGAAAATTCCTTATCCTTTCCATCTCTCTCTTCTCTTATTTTGTTATGGCTTCGAATGCCCGAGTTTCTGTAAATGCTTCACCGTTGATTTTCTCCCCCAAAATTCTTTGAGTTTAGGAGGATGACATTGTACCGAAAATCGAGTTCTTGCCACAGTTGATCGATCCTGAGGAAGTGAGGGATATCTAACCTCCACCGCCCGACTCATGGTGTCCGACGAAACCAACCTTTAAAAGGGATGCCGATAGCTGAGCGGATGCCTGGACTCTTTTCTCGCCACCATCCAGAATTTTTGCCAAGTTCCGGAGGGGGTGGAGTTTCGGATGTCGAAGGATGGAGAGTAGGCTGATTCTCCGCCTCGCGGTTTCTTTACATGCTACGAGGCGAACTTGTTGTTCTGTCGACTATGGTTTTCCATACCGTGGATCATAGTTAAGTTTTTAAATCATTACGGCTTATCGTTCAACCAGCTTTCGCCCGCCGGTCTCCAACATCTCGTCAGAATTTTGGTTTTAAGTTACGAACGAGGGATTGATCTGAGCATCGACTATCTATTGGCTTTTTTCTATCTGAGGGCCACGGGTCCACCGCTTCGGTACTGTTTCAAGCCGAGGAAAAATATGTCGGTGATCCTATCGTTTACGTCCAACTTCCACAGTTGGGACAAGCGATATTTCTTTGTTCGTTTAGATAGCGGCTCTGTCGGGGACGAATATATTTCATGCTTTAGGCGTATATGGGGTTCCGAAGATATCATTTTTGGATATTGTGATCATTTTTCTTTTCATTTGCTGATATCTGACCGTTCTTTTGTTTTGCAGTCACCGATCCCCTTCCCCTGCATCCGGAAGATCTATTTATCGTTAGGAACCTTCTTCGAGGTGGTCCATTCCATTGGGGTTACTTTTCCCTGCTACGAGTTGGCAACGCAGTTGAGTATCACAAGAATCGAGCTCGGCCTCACACAATCACGAAATAGGAGTTAGAACCGAACATGGACGGCTTTACTCCGTACGAGATGCCTCCTGATAAGGAGAGGGAAAGGTCTCCCAGGAACGAGCGCGTCCATTGACGGGGGCAGCGTTGCCGACGATAAGAGGGGGTCGTCCGAGGGGGCGTGATACGACGATATCCTAGGTGGTTACTGTTGAGTGCCTATTGTTCATGTAAACAAAAGGCGCTACAAACAAATCTTTAAAATTAATATAAGCCCGTTTCCTATCAATCACAAAATCCGCAAGTGCACGGATATGTCATTCTAGTACTTTGGGGTCGAACCACAAGGAGCAAACCTTAGCTAGATGGATCTCAGCCTTTGGAATACACCCTCAAGCCTAATCTAAGCAAATAAGAAAGGTTGGGATTTGTTTTTGTTTTCTTAGTAATCCAGAAATAAAAGCAAGGTAAGAAAGTAAAGAACTTAGATAGAGACAATAAACTTAGATAAAGAAAGCAAACATAAACTTAAAAGATGCTAACTTGAAATGAACTATAAACTAAGATGGTGGACCAAGGGATGTTATAATCGATCCAATTTGAAAGATGGTGATAAAGGTGTTAGATCAAGCAATTGAGCACAAATCCATGACCAAAGGCAATACTAGCCTAATCCACTCTCATGGCAAGAGGTCATTTCCTTATCAATCGCATTCACTCAACTCTCGTTTGTTGCAAAAGATAAATTGATTATGAATCATTAAGAGCAAGCCCATATAGTAATTAATCAACTTAGCAAACAATTCTCATTGACTAGATTGAAATAGCAAGTATTTGGTTCTCCTAGGCATTTCATCGAACACCTCTTGGGCGAGAAATGCATACAAGTCTAGATCTTAGTTAGCTACTCTAAAACCTAGCATTAAGCACTACAAATCCTTAGGAAACTTAAGATTAGCTATCCCTAACACCATATCTCAACCTAATCTAAGTAGATCTAAACATCCTTGGTTCCATCAAGAAGACTACTCACACAACATAAAGAAGAAAAAGAAAAGAGATGTAGATAAAGAGATAGATTTCATAGATAAAGATAGTGTTTGATCCAAGATCCAAACTTAAAAGATAGACTCTTGATCTAAAGATCAAGAGAGGAAATAAAATCTTGAAAGTTCTAGAAGTGTTGTCTCTTGGTGGCTCAAAAGATGGATGAAGAATACCCTAATAAAATAGGTCAAAAGGGGGTATTTATAGGTGGAAAAGGTGGTTTTCGGCTAAAGGTAAGCAGCCATCGACCTGGGAGGTCGATGGGAGCTTACCTAAGGTCAATGGGAGCCTCCCTTTACCAGCAAGAGTGTTGTTTGCTAGAAAGGTGTGCAGCCATCGTCCTCAGGTGGTCAGCCATCGACCTAGAGTTGATGCGAGCCTCCCTTTACCAGATTTTGTGGCTTCTTGCTCCTCTTTGATGCCTTGTTGATCCCCACTTTCTCCCATTGCTTCTAGCCTTTAAATCCCTTTGATTATTGGTCCTTTTAGCCTCTAGAATTCATATCTGAAGCTCTCAAATTGATCTCCAAAGTTGCACCTACAAATGCAAAGAAAATGCTATGCAAATGCAATATGTTCTTAAACTAGACTCTAGACTCAAACTAATGCATTCTAAGACTTATATAAAATATTTACAACCTAAATTCATCTAAAACATAAAAGAAATGAGTTCTAAAATGCATAAAAACCTATGCACATCAACTCCCCCGTACTTGTCTTTTGCTTGTCCTCAAGCAAACAACAAAGATAAAATCCAGAAGCGAGGTTTGAAAATGAGAATCCAAGCCAAAGTATGTCTAGAAATGCCTTCAACCCAATGTCCTAAAGAGTAGTAGTATAATTCAAAAATTGCGAATACTAAATGTACTTCGCCATACTCGTCACAAGAACTATCTCTAGAAACCTAAGTTAAATGTCCACATACCATCTTATCCACCTATCCCTTAACATTCAATTAAAGTCATGACGTGAGGTCTTTACTTATGGGCAAGAAGTCTCAATCCATTCGGCTTGGAAATAAAAGGGGTAGATATTCAGAGAAGTGTTTAAAGGAGGTTTACTCAATTTTGATGGTGGTTTTCTCTCAACAAAAAGTAATGCAAGACATAAGGCAAAATCAACGTAGTAGCCGAACAACTTAAGCATACAAAGCTATTGCTTCCACTACGCTATGAATCCTGATTCTCATTAATCATCTACATTACCCGGATGAGTTTCCCTTCTTATAGTTCTTTAGATTGAACCCTCATATGCTCTTTCATAGCAACATTTTCAATATTTCCCAATGAGATCAACAACTCCCCTTCTCGATTTTTTCTTAGTACTAAGAGACCCTTTCATAATTCTATCAAACTCTTTGTTCTTCTAGCAATTCTCTTGAATATTTTCTTATAGGAGCCACTACAGTAAATCAAAAACCTTGAATCATTTTTCTCTTTCTTTAAAATTCACTAGTGACTCTCTTAACAATTCTTAATCCTTGAGACTTATGCTACGAACTTACAAGACTTTGGATCTCTTAGACTCTTTTCTTTAAACACTCTTTCCCTTATATTTTATCATCCATGCTTGCATAATTTCTCTATTAAGAACGATCTTCTCAAGCTTTTAACACTAGACTCACCAAGAACAACTCCAAAACTCATGTATCAATTGAAAGACCCCTTCCTAAAATCTAGTTAACCTTAAAATGAGGCTAACTCTAAGGAAGCACTAGACTTTGTCGTTCAACTTCAGTTTATAGGAGTTTTTTCCAATGTGTGCATTTTCCAAAAGAGGCCTCACATTCAAACAATAAGGAAGGTCAAAAAAGAAAGGTTTTGGGTTTTCAAGGTGGGGAAAACTACTCTTAAAATGAGAGTAGCCACTTGAGTTAAGAAGAGTGGTAAAATATGGCAAAAACATAACTCAAGTGTTTAGGGTTTTACCATGGAAGAGTACTTCAAGACCATAAGCAAGAAAAACTAAGTCCAATTAGGTTTACTTAGATGAGATAGGTTTCAAATCCAATATGCTTCAATTTTCACAAAGAATTTCGAGAAGCCAATTCAATGCATGGACTTTCCAAATTTCTAAGTGGTTCAAGCATCATAATACTACTAATGATGGCACAAAATTGTAAGCATGACTAAGCCTACTTACGAGGCAAGGGTCTCTATGCAAAATGCAATCCTATATGCTCTAACCACCTAAGTATTCACAAATGAATGCAAAGAATATGCAAATTTTAGAAAACAAGTTGAAAATCTTTTTGAATTTTTAAAAAATATTTTTCGATTTTTTGGTGTTTTTTTTTTTTTATAAATAATAGCTATTAACAATGCATGACTCAATATGCATGAGAAAGAAAACATCAAAATGAAAATAAGCATTAGTTCCAAGGCTCCTCCCCCGGACTTAAATTTTACCGTCTCGGTGAATTCTAAACCATGAGATTCACCTTTAAAAAAAATAAAGAAAACGGAAACATGAAATTGTATTTACAATGGTTGTAGGTGGTACCTCTTTCTTTTAAGGTGAGCTTGGTTTGGTGGATTCTCTTCTCTTCATAGTCCTCTTGTAGGTCTTCATGTTGGGGTTGTTCCTTATATACTTTCCCATCACCACCTCTTTTGTTTGGTGCCATTGTGCTTGTTCACTTAAATGATTCCTACATTGAAAGAATAGATATGTAAGTTCCAAAAATTTTATGGCTAAAAAATCTATGAATTCAAGAAGGCTCAAATGTCAAAGAACATTCTCAAGGCATCAAGGAACATAAGATTAATGAAAGAGATAACTCAAGATGCCCAAAATTCAAAGAATTACAAACTTTCAAATTTTGCAACTCAAACCCATCACCAATCCAAAACCATGGATTAAAATGAACATAACTTTGTTTTTACTCAACGGAATTGCAAAATTCTTGTTGGAACTTCATATCTATCCTTAGGCTATAATTTGAGATTATAAAATCATTCAAATGCATGAAATTTTGAAAAAGTTACAATTCATATTCAAGAACACTTCAAGAACACATTTTTCAAAACTTTCAAATGAGCACCAAGTCTTCTAAATTAAGCCATGAATCCTCATTCCCATGCATTCTCTAAGCTATTCAAACCATAAACACAACTTATTTCAAGCTTAGAACTCTAAGATTAAAGAACCCAAGAATCTAAGAAAGCTTAGCCATTTCTTCAAAATTTAAAGACTAGAGACATACCTTAGGTTCTCAAGAGATAAATGTAAGGAATGATTCAAAATCAAGTTCAAAATTTTTGAAAATCCAAAGAGGAGGTTTCGATTTTTCCTTATAGAAAAAGAGAGAGATTGTTTCTTGCTAATTGCTTAAGAGAGAGAGAAAAGTAATGACGATGAAAGAGAGAAGCTACCAAAGACATGTGCTTTAATAAAATATTTGCAAATTACTCCCTTTTCTCTTCATTTCTCAACAACTTGCCTGACATTTTAAAAATTGAGGAAAAGTCTAGAATCTTGTCGGGAATCCGTTTGATTGATGATCTGTTCATCGTCACACCCCTATAAACCAAAATCACAAAGCTTATATTTGATACTTAAGCATAACATATAGAAAATTGAAATTAAAAATGTTTATTTATTTGACAAAGTGGGGTTTTCTTCTTGGGAATGCCTCCCAAGGGCGCTTGTTTATAGTCATTAGCTTGACTCCAGTATGAGACTAGGACTTTGGTAATGTTGGCCAAGGAGGTGCTTTCGCCTTCCATGGTGGATCATGTAACTCAATGACAAGAAACTTCTTCATCAATGCATCAACCCCNGCATCAGTCCCTTCTTTGCATCTCTCCTTCATCTCTTTGGTTACTATGACTTTAACTTTTGCAAAAGGTTTTGGGAAACCTTTGCACTTTATTTGATAATCAATCACTCCATCAACCCATTTTGTTGGAGTTAAAGTCAAAGTAGGATAGTGAGTAGGGTTGAGAGGCCCCTTCTTTTCATCAACGTCTCTCACCGTATTTGGGATTTCAGAAGGAAGAGTTGCCTTTGGTGAAGAGTCAACTAGCATGATAGGAGTAGAGCCTCAGTTCACATCCTTAGGCTTGTTGTTCTTGTTCTTCTCACATAGAACCACATTCTCCTCAGCCTTGGCATCACACAAGGCATTTTGTTTAAAAATTTCACCAATTGAACAAGGTTTCTCAGATTTCTCTAAATCACCATTCTTGGGAATTGACTTTGGGTCTAGATGATTTTCCATTTGCATTATGTTTTGAGTAGTTTCACTATCGTCTTGGTCCATTATCATCATCAAATTGTCGATCCATTTTTTTCTAGTGACTATATCCTCAAAACCTTGTTGATTACCGGTTGGTCTTGACACCATTCCATAAATGGTATTGTAACCATGAGACCTCCCATTCGATCCTTGATCTTCTTGTATTTGGCTTAAAGGATTTGTTTCTTAAACCTTCCCGGAAATGGTAAGTTCAATTCATCGATTGGGATATCGGTATCGGTTCCTCCATTATCCTTGTTTCTATTTTGGCGTGGGGGGAGGTTTCCATAAGCTAAGATCCTCCTGAGCTTTTGGAAACTCCTTAGAAACTTCCTCCTTTTTGTCTCCCCTTTCTCATCTTGCTCTTTTTGTTCCAAAGAGGTTGGATCAAAACTCAATTTTCTCATTCTTCTTAGGCTCAATTTCTTGAGTTCTTGGAGGCAATTTCCTTCCACTTCTCAAAGTAACGGTGTTACATTGCTCCTTTGGGTTCATCTCACACTTCCCGTGAAGTTTTCCCTTTTGGAAATCAAGATTAGAGGCTTGTTCCGTGATCCTGTGATCCATTTCTTTAACATAAGAAGCAAGTGATTCACACTTCTCCTTCATCACCATGTGGTTCTCATGAGTCTTACGGGTGATCTCCTTGAATCTATCATCCATGTCTTTCTTTGTCTCCTCCTTTCCAACCAAAACTTCTTTCAACATGTAATGCGTCTCATCCCCCTTTGAGGTTGTGGGTGCTTTTGGAGTTGTTGGAGATCGTTCTCCTAGACTTGTTCTCGGCGATGAGCTTTCGGTATAGCTCCCATGGTAGCTCTCTTGAATAAAACTAATCTCCTCTTGTTGATCAAAGAAATTTTCATTGATCTTTACTTGCTTCTTTGGCTTGAGGAACGCCTTTGCTATTTCATCAATCTTTGCATTCAATTCTTCAAGGCGCTTGTCTTCAATCCTAGTTTGAAAGCCAAAATTCTCTTTTTCACCATAACTTTTGGCCAAATTGTCGACCAACTTTTCTCCTTGTGTCGTGGTTAGGCTAGCAAAGTTCCCATTGCTTTCTAGGTTCATGGCAAGACGAAAGTGTCGGTGAACTCCTCTATGGAAGATCCTAAGTAGGCTCCATTTAGTGAACACATGGTGGGGACAATCCCTCACATACCCTTTGTATCTTTTTCAAGCTTCTCCAAGCGTCTCTTCTATCCCTTGCGCAAAATTAGCAATGTTATTCCGAAAATTGGTTGTTCTTTCGTGTGGATAAAACTTTCCAAGGAACTTCTTCCTACACTCTTCCCATGTGGTAATTGAAAAGCTCACTATGGTCTTGTCCCATTCGGAAGTTATATCCCCCAAAGAGAATGAGAAGAGAGAAAGCTTCACGTGGTCATCCGGGATTCCTTGAAATTTAACCGTTTCACACAATCTTTCGAAATAGTCAAGATGATCTATAGGATTCTCCGCATCCGACCCGAAGTATCTAGCATTTTTCACCATGTTGATAAGACTTGACTTGATCTTATATGGAGGAAAGTCTCATGGTGGAGCCCTTATACCCATACTTATTCGGCTCATGATAGGTGTGTCAAAGTCTCCTATAGTCTCTTGATATGCTCCCATTCCTCCAACTCCTTCTTGAAGTTGGTAATTCATCATCCTTGCAACAAAGCACAAGCAAAAAGAAAAAGAAAATAGTTAAATAACTTGAAAAATAAAGCTTAGTTTCAAACTTAAATGAAATCCCAAAGAGAATCTTAATCTAGCAATCGTGCTCCCCGGAAACAGCGCCAAAAACTTGTTGCGCGCCTAATTGTTCATGCAAACAAAAGGCGCTACGAATGAAGCTTTAAAATTTATATATGCCTGTTTCCTATCAATCAAACAATCTGCAAGTGCACGGACATGTCATTGTAATACCTTGGGGTCGAACCACAAGGAGCAAACCTTAGCTAGATGGATCTAAGCCTTGGGAATACACACTCAAGCCTAATCTAAGCAAATAAGAAAGGTTGGGATTTGTTTTGGTTTTCTTAGTAATCTAGAAATGAAAGCAAGGTAAGAAAGTAAACAACTTAGATAGAGACAATAAACTTAGATGAAGAAAGCAAACATAAACTTCAAAGATGCTAACTGGAAATGAACTATAAACTAAGATGATGGACCAAGGGATGTTATAATCGATCCACTTAGAAAGATGGTGATAAAGGTGTTAGATCAAGCTATTGAGCACATATCCTTGACCAAAGGAAATACTAGCCTAATCCACTCTCATGGCGAGAGGCCATTTCCTTATCAATCGCATTCACTCAACTCTCGTTTGTTGCAAATGATAAATTGATTATGAATCATTAAGAGCAAGCCCATATAGTAATTAATTAATCTAGAAAAAAATTCTCATTGCCTAAATTTAAATAGCAAGTATTTGGTTCTTCTAGGCATTTCATCGAACACCTTTGGGGCGAGAAATGCATACAAGTCTAGATCTTAGTTAGCTACTCTAAAACCTAGCATTAAGCACTCCAAATCCTTAGGAAACTTAAGATTAGCTATCCATAACACCATATCTCAACCTAAGCTAAGTAGATCTAAACATCCTTGGTTCCATCAAGAAGACTACTCACACAACATAAAAATGAGAAAGTAAAGAGATGAAGATAAAGAGATAGATTTCATAGATAAAGATAGTGTTTGATCCAAGATCCAAACTTAAAAGATAGACTCTTGATCTAAAGATCAAGAGATAAAATACAATCTTGAAAGTTCTAGAAGTGTTGTCTCTTGGTGGCTCAAAAGATGGATGAACGATACCCCAATAAAATTGGTCAAAAGGGGTATTTATAGGTGGAAAAAGTTGGTTTTCGGCTAAAGGTAAGCAACGATCGACCTGGGAGGTCGATGGGAGCTTACCTAGGGTCGATGGGAGCCTCCCTTTACCAGAAAGAGTGTTGTTTGCTAGAAAGGTGTGTAGTCATCGACCTCAGGTTGCCAGCCATCGACCTAGAGGTCGATGGGAGCCTCCCTTTACAAGATTTTGTGGCTTCTTGCTCCTCTTTGATGCCTTATTGATCCCCACATTCTCCCATTGCTTCTAGCCTTTAAATCCATTTGATTCTTGGTTCTTTTAGCCTCTAGAATCCATATCTCAAGTTCTCAAATTGATCTCTAAAGTTGCACCTACAAATGCAAAGAAAATGCTATGCAAATGCAATATGTTCCTAAACTAGACTCTAGACTTAAACTAATGCATTTTAAGACTTATATACAATATTTACAACCTAAATGCATCTAAAATATAAAAGAAATGAGTTCTAAAATGCATAAAAACCTATGTACATCAGAGACGGAAGAGGTCCGAGTCAACCTTCGCTGCCGCCTTTCAGAGAAGGGTCCGACTTCGACGCCTTCCTTGCTTCTTTCGATGTTGTTGGGGTCAAAAACTATCCCGACGAAATCGATGCCTGAAAAGGGTCACGGAAACGATGTTTCCCCCTTCAAACATGAGAATCGTAAGGATATCCGAAAGCTCCGAGATTCCCATCGTTCGGACTGTCTCACCCCCAACAGGTTTCAGAGCTTCGGAGGTAGTCGATCATGACCAATCTCCGCATAGAGTCTGTTCGTCCGAAAGAAACTAAGAACATCTGAGTACCAAGGCTAGCGTCGAGGGTCCTCGGATAAACTTCCACAAAACTACACGATACGTCCTTCGGAGCAAT
>OVAN01010891.1:0-15237 GCA_900406275.1 Anastatica hierochuntica
GCCTATTAGCAACAATGGTAAGTTCATTTCTTCATCCTCTGTCTTCATTTGTTTATTGTTATCTAACCAGATTTTTGTTGAGATTCTTAACAGAGAAACCAAAGTAATGACGATGGCGATGATCTTTTTGCCCCTTCGACCAGGTAAATGTTTCCACCATATAACCAAGTTTCTTGTTACATTTGAATCCTTGTTACTCGTACTTGAGTTCCGAAAAGAAAGNTTCTAGTTTCTCAGATATATTCTTTTCTTTGTATTTCTTCTTTAATTTTCAGTACTGTTACTTGTTGGGTGCAACGTTAAATTTGGAGTAGTAGCATAAACTAGTCTGAAACAAAATCTGAAATTTTGTGTATTTTTTGTGTGGGTCTTTGAATTTGTGCAGAAAACTTAGAGAAGCTCTTATGTATGTTCTTTGATAGTATCTTCTTCTGCACAACAAGATACATGGGAACTTATTAGTGTACACAATGTAAGCTTGCTGAGACTCGTCGTCCTAGATTTTTATTGAGGTACAACATCAATGTTAACTTCTTGCTTTTGTTCTTGTTTTTAAAGCCATTGAATAACATCTCATTGTCTGTTCAGCTTAATTATTACTAATAAACTGTACTCTTGTCTCTTGCATAAGTTGCGCAAAATCAGGTAAAGAAGCTGCAATATTGTGAATTATCATGTGGTAACTTGTTTTTTTCTTTTCTATAAAAGATGTGGTAACTAGTTCAATGTAAGAGTTCTTTCTTATGATTGTTCAACATCCTATAGTTTGTTGTCTTAGCTTTTATTCATTTGAGTTTTATACTGAACTTGCAGGAATTAACGAGTTCTTTCTTATGGCGCTTACACTTTTGCTGTTTAGAACAAGCTTGGATTATTTAGATAGTCAAAAACAATTCAATTCTGAGCTTCGTCAATAGGCGGCTGTGGGAAATCATCTTCTGGTTTGGATGATGAAGTATTCTATAATGACCTTTACATACTTAACACAGGTACAATTTCAGGCTGCTTCATATTTAATTAATGTAGAATCTGAGAGAGACTCTACTATGAACTTTATTTTTCGCTTGTGTTCATTTCTCTATTGACTTATCAAATACGAATTTCGATTCTTTATTTTTTTGGACGCTAGTAGTTGACTGGCTTTAGCCTTGTTTAGAGACTCTTATGTGGAAACGAGCTGCAACAACGAGGAATCCTCCCTTTGCACGAGATAACCACACATGCTCAGCGTGAAAGAACAACATTGTTGTAGTAGGCAGTGAAGATTTGAATGATTACTATCTATCAGATGTTCATATCCTTGATACATTTGCATGGAAGGAGTTGAAAACTTCAGGGCAGGTGCTAACACCTCAAGTTGTCATCTCACTGTTGCACTTGAGAGGAACTTATTTGTATTTGAAGGGTTTACGACTTGTCAGAATCTTTACGATGATCTCTATGTGCTTGAGGTGGGTATGTAACTAAGACCTTAAGCCTTTTATTGCTTTATCAGTCTAAAGAGCAAAAGTAAATATAATTTTTGGTTTGTCTGTAGAAATGGGTGTATGGTCCAAGATAATTGCCATGGAACAAGGGCCATAAGCTAGATTAGCTGCTGCAGCGGTTGGTTTAGGTCCTTATAAGGCTGGTTTGCTTTTCTTTATCGGTGGGTGCAACAAGAATCTTGAGCCGTTGGATGACATTTACTACCTAAACACAGGTTTGTTACGATTTTACTCTGATTCTTCGGCATTTGTAGCCAATGCTCTGTTTTGGTTAGAACACGTCTGCTTTCGTGTAAAGTTGCTAATCACCTTCCTTTTCTTATGGCCAACAGAAAAGGTGGATACGCGGCACGGTTTGATCAAACTCCAAGGAGTTTGTCTCTGAGGAAGCAAATGAAGCTAAAATGCCAAGAACATGAATTAATTGCGGCCAGCACTAGTATTGATCAGGGTGCGTTTCACAAAACTCTTACATTTATCGAGATTAGATTGGAAACAAGTATAACATTGTTGTATATATGGAATCACTCGGTTGGTATGTGGTTTTATTGTAGGCAGAGAGAATCTCCCTCTGAGCGTTGGCTTGATTGATCAAGGAAAGAAAATGTTTTAGGCCATGGTTTTTGAAAACGTTCCTTTACATTATAGTATAGAAACGATCATGGATGAAAAAGTGTGTGCTTCAGTGTTTTTTTTTAAACAGACAAAGCTATGTTCAAATGGCAGATCCGAACTTTAGTATCAGATAAGAGTTAGCTTTTGTCTGAGGTTGTGTTTTTTCTCTTTTGTCGCATTTGTTTCTAAAGCATGGTTTGTTTTGTTGTTATGGTTTTAGATAGTGAAAGACAATCCAACCCCGAGCTTCGTCAATAGGAGAGGAACGAGACCAAAATTGTGATTTTCTTTTATCAGGTACGTCTCTTTATTTCAACTTTTTTAAGATTAGTATTGGTAAGTAATACTTCAATTTTGCCAACTCATCTTTAGTGCTAACATCAACACTTAAACTAACCATGAACACGTACAAACACAAAATCGATTGTTAATCCAATAAGTAAAAACAAGAACCGTGATGTTGCCAAACAATCTTTAATGCTAATACAAACACTTACCACAAAACATGAACACGTACAAATGCAAACACGAATGTTAATCTAATAAGTAATAATATAAAAAATCTTAATTTAGTCAACACATCTTTGATAATATAATACCAACACTTACATTATTAACACGGATACACGCAAACTCGAATGATAATCTAATAAAGCAAAAAAAAAAACTAAACATAATATTAGGGTTGGGCATTTTATTCGAACCAAATTTAACCAGAAAAACATGTGAAAATACTCGAACGAATATCCGAAAAATCCGAAAAACCAGAAAACTCCAAACTAAACCTGAAACCTTGATTGAGACTTAAAATCATGAAGCAAACACCCGAACCCAAACCGAAATCTAAAGGAACGACACAACACTAGTGCAATTACAAATGTGAACTAAACACATCACAAATGCATGTGTTTAAATACAAATCTCCAAAGTCTGATGTAAATGGTGAGAATAAAAGGATCGACACAAATACAAGTATTAATATAAGCACATGCAAATACAAACCTACGCATAAACATAAATTAGAGTTTAATCCGCAAGTCTAAGCGGGTATTTTTTTCATTTTATAAATGTATAACTTTAATATTATCAGAAATATTTTAAATTGTCTCTGATTACATTATTATTAATTGTTATTAAGTTTTTGAGTTTTGTACAATAAATTCATAAGCTGAAATAATCAAACAGAGAATTTTTTTAAAAATATGTTTTTCGAAGATATATAGTTGTAGATATAAAGTTTAACATATGTTAACAATTTTAGTTTTTATTTAATATTACATAGTACGCAAATTTTAACCCGTTTTAGTGATGAATGATAATTTATTTAAATATAGAATTAAAAACATAAAATAGATTAATTTACCTATTTAATATAATTTTTTCATATTTAACTCATATAACACCTCTGTTTAATATAATATAAACTATAATTATTAAATTTATATTAGCTTTGAATTTCTAGTTTTATGTAATAAAGTTTTAATTAATGTTAATTTTTAATAATATTATATTACAAATTTCGAAATTAATTAACCTATTATTTAATAAAAATATTTAAAATTTATAAGTTATATTAAGATTTTGTTATATTGTTTCTCAACAAATTTTGTTATAACTAATAAAAAATTCAAAATTATAGTTAATTTATTTATTATTAATATCTTTATTGATTACTAAAATTTTCTAGAAATATTATATATATATATTTTAATTGATTAATATAAATAATCAAACGTGTCATATATAATTAATGAAATAGTCCTACTATAACTTATCAACAATAGATAAAAATAGTGACTCTATTTTAATAGAATATATTAGAGTGTCATTACAAACATAAATACAAAACAAATTATCAAAAGAATCTTCATTTTGCGATGAGAAAATGGTATTTCGTAGTTATACTAAGGGATTTTAACAGTGTATTTTCTTTTGTGGTTTTCGCAACTTTTACGGTTTCAACGGTTCTGAGTTTTTGGATTAAAAGTAATTGATTAAAAGTCGATCATCACTAGGAGTGAAAAAAATAACCGATAACCGAAAAATAAAGCTAAACCGAAAAATGCTAAATACCTGAATGAATCCTAATATCATAGAAATGAAGAACCAAAGCCGAATCGAGAAGCGAACAGAAAAATGAACGAATACCTGAAATATCTGAGAATAAAGTTATACATATAAATATATATTATATTATATCAAAAATTTGAAAAAAAAATCAGAAAACCCCGAACCCAAAAAATCTGGAAAAAAATCCGAAATACTCAAACATGAAAAAGTATTTATTGGGTGTTCTCAAATTTTAGTAGGTTTACTAAACCAACAATTCTAGACCAAATTTTTCAAAACCTTGATTGAGACTTAAAATCATGAAGCGAACACCCGAACCCAAACCGAAATCTTAAGGAACTACACAACACTAGTGCAATTACAAATGCATGTGTTTAAATACAAATCGGCACGTCTACGCGGATATTTTATTTTCATTTTGCAAATGTATAACTTTATTATTATCATAAACATTTTAAATTGTCTCTGATTACATTAATATTAATCGTTATTAAGTTTTTGAGTTATGTACAATAAATTCATAAGCTGAAATAATCAAACAGAGAATTTTTTTCAAAATATGTTTTTCGAAGATATATAGTTGTAGATATAAAGTTTAACATATGTTAATAATTTTAGTTTTTATTTAATATTACATAGTATGCAAATTTTAACCCATTTTAGTGATGAATGATAATTTACTTAAATATAGAATTAAAAACATAAAATAGATTAATTTACCTATTTAATATTAAACTCATATTTAACTCATATAATACTATAATATTACCTCACATTTAACTCATATAATACCTCTGTTTAATCCAAACACAAAATCGATTGTTAATCCAATAAGAAAAAAAGAAGAACCGTGATGTTGCCGAACAATCTTTAATGCTAATACAAACGCTTACCACAAAACATGAATGTTAATAATTAAAAAAATCTTAATTTAGTCAACACATCTTTGATAAACTCGAATGATAATTTAATAAATAAAAAAAACTAAACATAACATTAGAGCTGAGCATTTTATCCGAGTTCAAAAATTCGAAACAAATTTTACCAGAAAAACATGTGAAAATACTCGAACGAATATCCAAAAAATTCAAAAATTCCGAACCGGATCCAAACCCGAACCCAAAATCCAAAAACGCAAATCCAGGCGGGTATTTTTTTCATTTTATAAACGTATAATTTTAATATTATCATAAATATTTTAAATTGTCTCTGATTACATTATTATTAATTGTTATTAAGTTTTTGAGTTTTGTACAACAAATTCATAAGCTGAAATAATCAAACAGAGAATTTTTTTTTCAAAATATGTTTTTCGAAGATATATAGTTATAGATATAAAGTTTAATATATGTTAATAATTTTAGTTTTTATTTAATATTATATAGTAAGCAAACTTTAACCCATTTTAGTGGTGAATGATAACTTATTTAAATATACAATTAAAAACATAAAATAGTTTAATTTACCTATTTAATATTAAACTCATATTTAACTCATATAAGACTATAATATTACCTCATATTTAACTCATAATACCTATGTTTAATATAATATCCTCTGTTTAATATTTAACTCATATAATACCTTTGTTTAATATAATATAAGACAATATTTATGAAATTTATATTAGCTTAGAATTTCTAATTTTATATAATAAAATTTTAATTAATATTAATTTTTAATAATATTATATTACTAATTATAAAATTAGTTAATCCATTATTTAATAAAAATATTTAAAACTTATAAGTTACAGTAAGATTTTGTTAGATTGTTTCTCAACAAATTTCGTTATAATTAATAAAAAATTCAAAATTATAGTTAATTTATTTATTATTGATATTTTTATTGATTACTAAAATTTTCTAGAAATATTATATATATTTTAATTGATTAATATAAATAATCAAACGTGTCATATCTAATCAATGAAATGGTCCTATTATAACTTACCAATAGTGGATAAAAATAGTGACTCTATTTTAATAGAATAGATTAGAGTGTCATTACAAACATAAATACAAAACAAAATATCAAAAGAATCTTCATTTTGCGATGAGAAAATGTTATTCCGTAGTTATATTAAGGGACTTTAACAATGTATTTTCTTTTGTGGTTTTCGCAATTTTGACGGTTTCAACGGTTTTTGTTGTTTCCACGGTTTTTGACCTAAAAATCAATCATCACTAGGAGTAAAAAAATAACCGGTAACCGAAAAATAGAACTGAACCAAAAAATGCTAATTACCTGAACGAATTCTAATATCATAGTGATGAAGAATCGGAGCCGAATCGAGAAGCGAATAGAAATACGAACGAATACCCCGAAATATCCGAGAATAAAGTTATACATATAAATATATATTATATTATATCCAAAATAACAAAAATATTTGACCATTTGTTGTTATATTTATTGAAATTAAACTAGTTTTTACACAATTAAACCAAATTTCATTAGGAATTAATCAAATTTTATGTTTATTTTTGGGTAATTCTGATAAATATCCGAACCCAGCCCAGATAGGATCCGAAAACCGAACGAATATTCGAAACACCTGAAAATAAAGTTATAAATAGAAAAATATATGATATATTATATCTAAAATAACAAAAATATTTGACTATTTATTATTATATTTATCAAATTTAAAATATTTGTTACACAATTAAACCAAATTTTATTAGGAAATAATCAAATTTTATGTTTCTTTTGGGTAATTCGGATAAATACCTGAACCAAATTTGGAACCAAAATGTAATTCGCTTCCATAATGGTTCCTTAGGTTAGGAACATAACCGAAATTGGAAGGAACTGAACCAAAACCGAACCAAAATTTTAAAATATTCGAACAGTTTCTATATCTAACTATCGAAGAATCAAAAAAAGTCGAACCGAACCCAAAACTAAACTGAATACTCAAACCCCTGCTCCTAACATTCTTTTAGGAGTATATGTCATTAGAAATTTCATTCCAAAATGCGTGTTTATTTATAAAGAAATATAATTTATGCACAAATTCTTTCATAGACAAATTATATATGTTATAAATCATTTTTTTTTAGTTTGATATTCCTTTCTATACTAAAATATTGGATCAATTGACCAAGTCAACACAAATTTAAAAAATGATGATACACTTAATAGTACATACTACTAGCTAGTATAAGCCATAAATGAAATGTTGACCATTATGAACAAGCAATATCACCACCAAGCTACATTACAGTCGTGATTGGCATAACGTGTAAGATCACGATGCGGAAAGTAAAAGTGTTAACCACGCATATCAAGGGAATTGCAAAAGGGTGGCACACGTGTGTTTTGTCTTTCGTAACCGGTACTAACTTCCCATCGTTATAACACTAGACAATGAAGCGTTTTGAGATATTAATAAAACAAATCATTTAATATATTTATTTTTTTGAGTTAAATTTGAGGAATATGCTTAGATAAAATTTTAAAATAGCATGTTAGCAAATTAAAATACATATAAAATTTAGAGAAATCTCTTAGGTAGCATACTTTTGTGTTTTTGTGCCACATGTAGCATACAAGCCCAAAATTCCCAACCCTAGCATATTTAACACACGGTATACCGAAATACCCCTATCTAATTTTGGGTTTAGGGTTTAGTGTTTAGGGAAAATGAGAACCCTAAGCCACATTTTAAAAATGGTCAGGGGTAAAATGGTCATTCTAACATTTTAAAAATGCTACACGTGGAAAACCCTAAGCCACATGCTAAGTGTGTCCAGAAAATGAGAAAATGTGCTATATTTGAGAATTGCCCTAAAATTTATATAAACTACATTGTTTAGATTTTATTAGTAAAATTTGTTGTTCTGAATCGAACGGATACTCGAAAAAACCCAAAAATCTAAGCCATAAATATTAAATTCCGAACTCGAATCTCGAAATATTCAAAAATTAAAAAAAATTGGATCTAACTCAAATTCCAAACTCAAACAACCAAAAAAATCTCGAAAAAAAAAAACATACGGAGAAAAACATGAAAAAAGCATGGAAAAAATCCAAAAAAACCCGATAAAATCCCAATCCGAACCGAATCCATAATAGTTTAATGTATATTATGGTTTACTATAAGTTACTAAACCCGATAGAACCCGAATCATACGTTAAAAATATTCGAACGAGACAAAATTTTAAGTATCTGAAAACGTGAAACTAATGAACCTGACCGACCCCAAATCCCCATACCTGAATTTTTTGTTAAAAAATAATAAGCTTCCGCTTGCAACTTCCACTTTCTACTCACGCTTTCAGCTTTTACACTCAGCTTTCAGCTTCCGTCCTCAGCTTCCGCTCTCAGCTCTTAGCTCACAGCTCCCGCGCTCACAGCTCCCGCTTCAACTGCTTTCAGCTACTACACTCTTTTCCACTATGTCAATCGTGACTTTAGAAAACCATTAGCAGACAGAAAACGATGTCGTTCGGCTATTTTATTTTAGTTGGACGTGTGATTGCACGCGCCAAGCTGAGGCGCGTGAGCTAAACAGTACACGACGATTCACGAACTTTGCGTAGCAACTAAAAGGTGCAATAAATAATAAAAAATGATGGTTGATTTAAGTTCACTCACCGACAGCTTCAGTTAAAGCCACGTGTTTTTTCTTCTACTTATATCTAACTTCACATGCCTTTTTATTTATTTTTACTTTCTTTTCTAGTTGGCTTTTTAATTTCACTTTCAATGTATAAAAAAAAAACTGAGTTCTTATATAAAACTTGAGTTTTAAAGAAAAATTTCAAATACTATCACTTTCACTCTACCATATCATTCTTACTATTGTTAATCAACATAAAAATGTTAAAAGTACCATTTGATAGTTAACTTTTAACTCAAGATATTATATTTAGATATAATATTAAACTTTTTGGTGACAAAAAAATTACAATTATTTAGTGATTTTATTCTACTTTTTCCTAATTGCTGTAACTGTTTTATATTTGAGTATTTATATTGTTTGACGATTAATATTGTAACGATTTGTCGTTGCCAAAAAAAAAATTGTAACAATTTTAACTTTTTTGCTTATTTATTTGTTGTGCATTGATATCTAATGACACATAAGAATAAATAGTTAAACCTTTCAGATAACATTGACCCAAAAAAAAAAAAAACCTTTCAGATAAATTCTACTTAATATGTTTAATTATGTAAGCCGAGCTGAGCCGAGACATTAAAGTCAGCTAAAATAATTTTAAAAGTTTCAGACACCGTGTGGTCCCCACCACCAGCCTGTCCGAAACGAAAAACCCATTTTCATTCACAACACCACACACACCCAAACTCACATCTCTCTCTCTCTCCTCTCTCTTTCACTACTCTCCGATCACCGAAGCTTCAAAAAAAAAAAAGAGAATACAAAGAAAATTCCCGAAAAAGCAAATTTTTTTGGGTTCATTGATTCATTTTCTACTAGAAATTATCAGAATCTTCTTTTATAGAGCACCATGGATCGATGCATCTATGGTTGCTCCGCCGTAACTTTCTTCTTCTTCTTCATCCTCAATGCATCCGCTTCGCCTCAGAATCTCGAACCGGGTCACCACAACAAAACCGGGTCGGGTCAAATAAACTCAAACTCAGTCCTCGTTGCTCTCCTCGACTCTCGTTACACTGAGCTCGCCGAGCTCGTCGAGAAAGCTCTCCTCCTCCAAACCCTCGAAGACGCCGTCGGTCGTCACAATATTACCATTTTTGCCCCTCGCAATGAAGCTCTGGAGCGTGACCTTGACCCGGATTTTAAACGGTTCTTGCTCCAACCAGGTAACCTCAAGTCTCTCCAGACACTTCTCTTGTCACACATTATCCCCAATCGGGTCGGGTCAAACCAATGGCCCGACGAGTATTCGGGTCGGATCAAGCACGCCACGTTGGGGCAAGACCAAGTGCTGCATTTGAGCAAGACCAAAGGAAACGGAAAAAGATTGGTGAATTCTGCAGAAATTACCCGACCCGATGATTTGACCCGACCCGACGGGTTGATCCACGGGATCGAACGGCTCTTAATCCCACGTTCTGTTCAAGAAGATTTCAACCGGCGGAGAAATCTCCGATCAATCTCCGCCGTTTTACCCGAAGGAGCTCCGGAAATCGACCCGAGAACCAACCGTCTCAAAAAATCCGCCGCCGCGGCTGCAGTACCCGCCGGATCTCCGCCGGCTCTCCCGATCCAATCCGCTATGGCTCCAGGGCCGTCGCTAGCTCCGGCTCCGGCTCCGGGACCAGGAGGTCCACGCCATCACTTCAACGGCGAGGCTCAGGTAAAAGATTTCATCCACACGTTGTTACATTACGGCGGATACAACGAAATGGCGGACATCCTCGTGAACTTGACCTCACTTGCGACGGAGATGGGTAGATTAGTGTCGGAAGGTTACGTTCTCACCGTGTTAGCTCCCAACGATGAAGCTATGGCGAAATTGACGACGGATCAGCTAAGTGAGCCCGGAGCACCGGAGCAAATCGTGTATTATCACATTATACCGGAGTATCAGACGGAGGAGAGTATGTATAATTCGGTTAGGAGATTCGGGAAAGTGAAGTATGAAACGCTGCGTTTTCCTCACAAGGTTGCTGCTAAAGAAGCTGATGGTTCGGTTAAGTTTGGTTCTGGTGACCGGTCTGCTTATCTGTTTGATCCTGATATTTACACGGACGGTCGAATTTCGGTTCAAGGGATTGATGGTGTTTTGTTCCCGGAAGAGGAAGAAGAGACGGTTAAGAAACCGAACAATTCGGTTAAGAAAGTTGTTCAGCCAAGAAGAGGTACGTTTTGATTGATCTTTTGTTGTGTTTACGGTTCATAGATTTCCGGTTAGGTGAATAGATTTCGGATATAGGTCATTAGATATTGTTGTGTTGATCTAGTCTAGTTTCATTGAGTTTCTTACAACATTAGCATTGTGAGTGATCAATAAGTACATGATTAAGACTCAAAGACATTTGATTATTCATATAATCGCCGGCTAAATGAGTCGGAGAAATGTATTATTCCGGTGAGAAATAATGATTTATGAGGATTTGGGAAGATATTAACCAATTCATTAGAAGCTTCTTGACAATAAGCAAAAGCATATTCTCACGTTTCCAAAACTAACTAGTTTTTATGTGTTATATTATTATTAGGTGTTAGCTTTTCCTAAAGTATTAGGATATAATATTTTAATTAGGTGACAGGAGATTGTGATTGTGATTTGTATTAATTGATGTGATGATGACTTAATAATTAAAGTTTTTTTTATTTAAATAACTAATGATGGAAAATTAAACAGGGAAGTTGCTAGAAGTAGCATGTAGAATGCTTGGAGCTATAGGCAAGGACTCATATCTAAGCAAATGCTGATTTTTGATGAATTCACCAAACCTGAAGAGATTATCAAAGAAAAATCTCTCAAGTGTATATGTAAACACAAACAAAAGGTTAGAATTTTTATGGTAATTTCGATCATTGATCGATTTTAATGATCGATAATAGTTGTGTATTTATAGTTTTCGTGTTTTTGCAGGTTCTTAGGAGAAGAATGAAAATTTAAAAGAGAAAGAAAAACAAGAGAGCAACATCAATGTTCAAATGATTCTTCAATGGAACATAAAAATAGGGTTTGTTGAGTTTGTTCAAATATATATAAATTTATTTTATTTTTGGTTGGGGGGTTTGAGTTTTGGGTTATAGGAATTGTAAATTAGATATATGGACTCAATTTTTTAATTGATTTGATGTGTGCAAAATGAATCATAAAGTGGGAAACAAAAGAAAAAGACACCTTTTCTTCGATTGCAAGGATCCCTTTCATTTTGTGAATACTTTGACTGCAAAGTACACTTTATTGGGGATAACAACATCATTATATGGTCCTCTTCCAAAATTATTAATGGTATGTTTGATGAAATAATGTAGCTTTAAAATTTAATTGTCGCGTATTTTTAGGTCATAAATTTATAAGTACAACTTAGAAATTTAAATTTTTAAGTCTATCTTTACACATATTTCAAAACATTTTAACCGTTTTACTTGCACGTGTTAAAAGATGGTTCTAATATACATGAAAAAAAATCAGAGGGGTGACTGGTATGAATTGTA
Source organism: Anastatica hierochuntica (assembly GCA_900406275.1). Classification (NCBI taxonomy): domain Eukaryota; kingdom Viridiplantae; phylum Streptophyta; class Magnoliopsida; order Brassicales; family Brassicaceae; genus Anastatica; species Anastatica hierochuntica. The sequence goes on from OVAN01010891.1 coordinate 12,284, forward strand.
ACTGTATTGACTTTAAAATTAAAATTTACTGTTAAAACTTTTACTTTAAAATATTGGCTGTAACTTTTTTAAAAAATAAAGTTACATATTGTTGGCTTTAAAAAAAAACAACGTAGGAAGAAGAAAAAGAAAAAAATAAATTGTAAAAGAATTAAAGACTTTATAAAAAGTTAAAGTCTCTACACCCAATTACCGATCCTCCAAATATAGTAATTGGGGTGTATAAACTTCTTTTTCTAAATTTTGCAATATTAAAATTCGAATTCTGAATTATATGAAAATTGATAAATTTTGATAAGTATTTCCCTGACTTTTATGTGGCAAGTAAAGTTCTATTTTTTGTCGTATATAATAGATCACTATATTAATAGTGAAAGGTATTGACTTTTTGTATTCTTTTAATTTTATAGAAAAGAATACAAAATAGTGAAACATGTGTTGTAGAGAAGAGATGAGTTGGCTGATGGCTGTCTTGTGAGATATGATTAGTCAGATTCTGATTTGAGAGACCCAAAAATAACAACACAACAAATGCTTAAAAGCTGTCTGACTTTTTCTATGTGATCATAATTTATCAAAATGTATTTCTTTTAATCAATTATGACTTTTTTGTTTTATTAGACTTCAATCTTTTTTGTATGTAACTCGGGTAATCGGCCAAATCATACCCTAACTATGTCAATATGTTGGATTTATACTCGAGATATACTGGTGTGCTAAAACATACCCGATATAATGAAAAATTCAAATTTCATACCTAAACTATTGTTTTTGTGTAAATTCATACATAAAACGTAACGGTATTAAATGTCCGTCAAATTATGCATATGTAGCTGCCACGTATGAACCGTCGTCGTTTTGAATTTTATGTTGTTTATGCTAAAACATACCTGATGTAGTGAGAATTTTAAATTTTATACCCAAACTATTGATTTTGTGCTAATTCATACCTTAATCGTAACAAAGTTAAATTATATGTCAACATCATCATAACATTTCAACCGCTTAGACAAACAACTTGCAATAAAACAATTAGAGAATCATGCTATATTGATACCTAAACGTACGACTGGGCGTTCAGGTATTGTTCGAGTTTGAATCGAATTTGGTTCGAATCCGGATGCGTCGGGTTATATGGGTTCTGGTTTTTTTCCAGGTTCTTTCGGATATTTCGGATATGTCGAATTGAGATAATTCATATATTTTTACCCCAAATATTCGTTGAGTACCCAAAAAAAGACATTCGAATTACCTTTTTAGGTTTGGATACTCATTTTGGTTAGTTAGAGCATGAACATTGGAGAGCTTTTAGTGAGTTTCTCAACAATAAAATAATAAAAAATTAATTTTGTAAAGAAACTCCTGGAGAATCGATTATCAAAGAAGAAACCATGGTATCTTCATAAGAGACTCTCATGTGTGACACTGTCTCACTATGATTGCTTCATATTTTTTTGATAAACAAAATACACCATGATTTATAATACTAATTACCTTGTTTATATATGTTTATTGTAATTTTTAATTTTTTTTATAATTCACAAAATAAAATTATCTATCTATCAAGTTTCATTATACATATGTTTAAATTACATATCAATATTTTATATACTTAAAAATAATATAATATTAAATTAGTATTTTTAGTTAAAAATTAGTACTAAGTAATAAAATCTCAGATTTGAAAAATTAAAAATTGTATTTTGGTATTTTCTTAAAATTTTATATAGTATTTTGAAATTATTTTTAATTTAATTTTTATATTTTAGTATTAGTGATAATATAAACAAATATTGCTAATATAAATAAATGTGATTTAATTTGTTTTTTAGTAAGAGATGATATAGTTTAGGATAAAATTTTCAATAAGTATTTTATTTAAACTATTTGAAAATATTAATCTATGATAAAAATTAATGTTATATTCATGAGAAACTTAAGTGAAAATCTCACAAATGGACATAAAAATTTAGTATAAGTTTCTCAAACTAGTGGATTCTACGTATATTAATTTTCTATTGTTGAGATGATACTCTTACTTGCAGGGTTTTTCTAGTTTTTTTATTTATTCGGATATTCGTTCGGATTCGGGTAAACAAAAAACTCGATGTTCAAGATCCATTCGAGTATTTTTTTTATTTCGAGTCAAATTCAGATTCGGATTTTTTGGTATTCGGGTTTGGGTGCCAACTCGAGTTCGATTTTTTTCCCATGCCTAAACGAATACGAATGCAAGGAGAATAAAAGATAAATACTAACTAAAAAATAGAAAGAACGATTCCAAGAAAACTGTTTTACAAAGAGGTTTTTGATAATAAGAAACTGTTTTTTTTTTAAATAAAAATATGATTCTTAGTACATTGCAATCAAATGTAAAATTTCACTAAGAAACTTGAGAATTGACAAAAGAAATGATGAAAATTGTGCTCTACTCTCTCCTTAGTTCTTCTCTGTTTGCGCAGGAGCTGCAATATCATATACAACATATTAAACAAACCACTGTAAAAAACTTCAATCCGAGACGAAAATTACATGTTGATTGCTACACTGTACCTTTCGCGGCTGCTGGCTCGTCCTGTGGCCTCATTGCTGGGAAGAGAATAACCTCCTGCAACAATATTTCAGAATCATGAGCCTTAGTCATAAAAGATCATTCACAGAGCTTATTCTTTGAGGTAAAAGATTGACCTTGATGTTTTGTGTGTCTGTGAAGATCATAGTAAGTCTGTCTATTCCCAATCCCCAACCACCTGTAGGAGCCAATCCATATTCTAAAGCACTACAGAATGTCTCATCCAAAGCCATAGCTTCGTCGTCTCCAGATTGTCTATCCTTGAGCTGATCAGCAAAACGTTGACGCTGAACCACAGGATCGTTCAACTCGGTGTAGGCATTGCAGACCTGCAGTCCAGTTATATAACATGTCAGTGACAGTCAACAACTCTAAAAAGAAA
>OVAN01010892.1:0-15236 GCA_900406275.1 Anastatica hierochuntica
GAAAGAAGGAGCCTTCGTACGGAGGCTCCGAAACCTCTTTCAGAAGGCACGATGGCAGCTCTATTTGATAAAGCGCCGCCCATAGAATTCGCCGCTCCTAGAATAGACTACATCCTGGGAGGGTCAGATATTTGTCGAGANTCTTCGGAAGGCTTAGTCTGGTTCCCGACCAAGGCCATCTGCACAGGAATCAAATATCAAAATATCTTTCTGGGAGAGCGAAACCTCAGAGCTCGACCAACCACACGACGACGCATTGGTAATAACCCTCAATGTAGCTGGGTACGAGGTACCCAAATTGATAGTCGATACCGGAAGCTCCGTAGACCTCATATTCTATAACGCTTTAAAAGGCATGGAGATCGACGATTACGAAATCTCCGGCCAGAAGGCTAATCTGGTAGGTTTCTCTGGGGAGACGACCACTTCCCTTGGAACCATCAAACTCCCGATAATAGCTAGAGGAGTTATGAAAATGGTTAACTTTGTGGTAATAGACAAACCAGCCCCATTTCATGCAATACTTGGGAGACCTTGGATTCATAAGATGCGAGCTGTAGCCTCGACATATCACCAGTGTGTAAAGTTCCCGACTCCAACAGGAGTAGCTACCGTACAAGGTAGCCAGAAAATTTCGAGAATTTGCTACCTAGGAGGGTTCCAAATCATAAAAGGATCCCCCCAATAGCAATTACAGATTCAGGAACAGCAGGAAATGCAACGAAATATGCGAGGTCCCCCACGGAACCTCACCGAGCAAGTCTGCATCGACCCTGCTTGCCCCGAAAAACGAGTCCGCATCGGGTCAGAGTTACCAGCCCATGTCAAGAACAAACTCATATGTTTTCTCACAGAAAATGTCCGAACTTTCGCTTGGACTACCAACGATATGAAGGGGATCGACCCGCGGGTAACAACGCATAAGCTGAACGTGGATCCGATGTTCAAGCCTGTAAAAACAAAAAAGGCATAAACTAGGCTTCGAAAAGGCCCATGCAGTCAACGACGATGTCGACCGGTTAATGGAAGCCGACGCTATCAAAGAGGTTCATTATCCTGACTGGTTAGCTAACCCCGTGGTCGTCAAGAAGAAAAATGGGAAATGGAGGACCTGTGTAGATTTCACAGATCTGAACAAAGCATGTCCGAAGGACAGTTTCTCACTGCCCCACATAGACCGACTAGTCGAAGCCACCGCAGGACACCAACTACTATCCTTTATGGACACTTTCTCAGGGTATAACCAGATAATGATGGACCCAGATGACCAAGAAAAAACCGCTTTCATAACGGAACGCGGAACCTACAGCTACAAAGTTATGCCATTCGGACTCAAAAACGCCGGAGCCACCTACCAGAGACTTGTGAACAAAATGTTCGCAAGACAACTGGGAAAAACAATTGAGGTCTATATCGATGACATGCTCGTTAAATCTGCCAACGGGGAGGACCATGTCGAACACCTCAAAGAATGCTTCGACATTCTCGACAAGTACGATATGAAACTCAACCCTGCCAAGTGTGCCTTCGGAGTACCTTCCAGGGAATTCCTCGGATACCTCGTGACCGAGCGAGGGATCGAAGCTAATCCGAACCAGATAGCTTCTTTCCTGGAAATGCCGTCACCAAAAACGAACAGGGAGGTACAAAGGCTGACAGGACGGATAGCTGCATTGAATCGATTCATTTCGCGATCCACCGATAAATGTCTCCCTTTCTACAGACTTTTGCGAAACAATAAGAAGTTCTTGTGGGACGAGGAATGCGAAGAAGCTTTTAAGCAACTTAAAGCCTACCTTTCCCAACCCCCAATCCTCTCCAAACCCGTCGAAGGAGAGCCCCTATATCTCTATATCGTCGTCTCCCCGGCGGCAGTGAGCGGAGTTCTAGTAAGAGAAGAACAAAACGAACAGAAGCCTGTTTATTATACTAGCAAAAGTCTTGTAGACGCCAAAACACGATATTCAGCTATGGAAAAGTTGGCCCTGGCAGTCATCACAGCTGCCAGGAAACTCCGCCCGTATTTCCAGTCGCACTCGATAGTTGTAATGACATCTCAACCTCTACATTCTATCCTACACAGCCCCAGCCAGTCAGGTCGCCTAGCTAAATGGGCCATAGAGCTCAGCAAATACGACATCGAATATCGGCCACGAACAACAGCTAAAGCCCAGGTTCTGGCTGACTTTGTCATTGAGTTGGCAACCGGAAGCTCGGGCGTAGGTTCCACCTCCCCAAAATGGACGCTCCATGTGGACGGAGCCTCCTCAAAGCAGGGATCCGGAATTGGTTTAAGATTGGCCTCGTCAGCAAGCGAGGTTATAGAGCAGTCCTACAGATTGAGCTTCAACGCCTCCAATAATGACGCTGAATATGAAGCATTGATCGCTGGATTAAAACTCGCAATAGGGCTCGGAATTCGAGAACTAAGCGCTTATAGCGACTCCCAGTTAGTAGCTAGCCAATTTCATGGAGAATATGAAACAAGAGACGAGCGAATGGGGGCATACCTAGAGGTCGTACGAAACCTCGCCAACCAGCTCGTAAAATTTGAACTCACCAGGATCCCTCACGGAGAAAACTCCTCCGCCGACGCCTTAGCTGCTTTAGCATCCACCTCCGACCCTCTCGTCAAAAGAATAATACCTGTGGAGGGTATAGATAAACCCAGTAAAGATATCGCGATAAAAGACGCAATTAAGCAAAATCCCAAAGAGCAAGAGGAGAAACCTAAGCCCCTAGAGGTAGCTACAACAGCTATCCGGCATGACTCCCTCACTCAAATCTTCACCACATTCTGGTTCCCGAGAACGAAAACTCGGAGCATAGGAAAGCGAGCTTCCGAAGGCACAGGCCAAGTTCGAAAAATTCTGATAGCCAAGTTACCCCCGGGGGCACTTCTGAAAATTTCGACCCCAGTAACAATGTTCTAGACATTCACAAGAACGCGACCTCAGACGAGCATAGTTCTCGGAATACCGTCGGGGGCACGACCCCGACTCAAGAAGAGTCAGGCAGCGATCCGGACCCTGGAACCATGCAGACTGATGCCCCGTCCCTTCACGATAAAATTCTCTGGAGAACAGACTGGCGAATTCCTATTATGCAATACATTCGGGAGGGTATAGCCCCCCCCCCCAATTAATGGGAGGCTCGAAAACTCAAAGCATTAAGCGCAAGGTATTGCATAATTGAATCCGATCTTTACAAACGAAGCATCTCCGGACCATACCTCAGATGCGTCCACGGTATCGACGCCCTCAAACTTATGGCTGAAATACATGAGGGTTCATGTGGAAACCACTCAGGAGGACGGGCATTAGCTATCCGAATAAAGAGACAAGGTTACTTTTTGCCAACACTAGTCACAGATTTCGAAACATACTCCGCCTGATGTGACAAATGTCAAAGGCATGCGCCAATCATCCATCAACCAAGCAAAAAATTGTCTTCAATGTCAGCACCGTATCCATTTATGAGATGGTCTATGGATGTTATCGGACCTTTCGTACCTTCTGGCGGACAACGAAAGCTACGTTTTGTATTAGTCCTAACCGACTACTTTACGAAATGGATCGAGGCAGAAGCCCTCCAGCAGGTCACGAGGGTAGAAGTAGAAGCCTTCGTTTGGCGAGATATCATATGCCGCCACGGAGTCCCGTATGAAATCGTTACTGACAACGGAACACAGTTCACGTCGGATGATTTCAGGGCATTTTGCGATACCTGGAACATACAACTTACCACTTTCACTCCGAGGTACCCTCAAGGGAATGGTCACGCAGAGGCTGCTAATAAATCAGTATTAGCCAACCTCAAAAAACGCCTCGGGACCTCGAAAAAGTCTTGGGCCGATAAGTTGCCGGAGGTCTTATGGGCATGCCGAACCACCCCTNTGCCGAAGTCTCCGTCGGAAGCCTTCGACGGGACTTGTGCCCATCGAACCCAGCAACCAACGACCGGTTGCTCCTAGATTCCCTCGACTTAATCGAGGAACGACGAGACCAAGCTTTCGCCCGCATTCAGAACTACCAACAAGCAATGGCAGGACATTACAATTCTAAGGTCAAGCCGCGAAGATTCGCGGTTGGCGACCTCGTGTTACGGAAAGTATTCGAGAATACCAAACAGCAAGGCGCCGGAAAACTCGGAACCAATTGGGAGGGTCCCTATCAGATGACCCATGTGGTGAAGCCTGGCGTCTATAAACTCGTAAAGGTTCGAACCGGGGTACCTGAGATACGATCTTGGAACGCCATGAATCTCAAGAAATACTACCATTAGGTACTCAGAAAAATCGAACTACGTTAGGCTTGATCCCGTGACAGGGTACGTAGGCAGCTTCCCTACTAAGCGTAGCCCCACCGAGAAATCACTACCTTCGCGAGTCAGACGCCTCATCGTCAGGCAACTGACTCTCGAATCATAAAACGTTTGAGCACATTAACTCGAAGTCTCGGTGCACACGACGTCTGGAAAACAAAGCAGGTTCCTAGAAACCTAAAATCGATAAAGGTCTTAAAATCCTATTAAAGTAAAACAGGTTCCTAGAAACCTAAAAGCGATAAAGGTCTTAAAATCCTATTAAAGTAAAACAGGTTCCTAGAAACCTAAAATCGATAAAGGTCTTAAAATCCTATTAAAGTAAAACAGGTTCCTAGAAACCTAAAATCGATAAAGGTCTTAAAATCCTATTAAAACAAATCAGGTTCCCGAAAACCTTAAACCAATAAAGATCCTAAAATCCCATCAAACTTAAATGGATTCCATAAGCCTGGTAAATACAAACCTAATGCTTCCTAAAAGCTGTCAGGTTACTCGGGTTCCTAAGACTTTGAGCGGGAAAGTGTATCTGAAGGTTGGTAGAACTAAGGATAATATCACTAGCAGGCTTGAAGGCCCAAAGCGGTTAAAGAAACTTGAAAACTCTCTAACCCCGTTAGAATCTTTGAAACACAAATACCGACAAGAACCTTATGTCAACCCACGAAATGTGTTACAAGGAAGACAATCGCAAAAGGAGCATGAGAAAAATAAAAAACTTAGCAAATTTTTAAGAGTTTAAAAGCCTCTCCAGGCTCCGAGTTCGAGTTTAAAGGCCTCTCCAGGCTTCGAGTCTAAGTTTAAAAGCCTCTTCAGGCTACCAGAATAGATAAGTCTAAAAGCCTCACCGAGGCCCAACAAAACATAACCGAAATAAAAAAAGGGATTAAGAGTTGTCTTCCTAAGCTTAAAAGACATTAGACATCTTGATTAGCTGCAGCCGAAGCCTCCGGGTCATCCATCTCTTGATCACGAACTTCACCAGCTTCCGAGTCCCGTTGGTCAGCGTTCTGGTCCACCATGGCAGTTTCCATTGGGCCCAGGCTACCTGACAACTGAGGAAATGAAAGCCTAGAAACAGAAAAATCGGACACCTGAGACTTATCAAGATTCGTAACTACAGAAGGGAGGAGGGAAACCAAGCGATCATATTCAGACTGAGCACTTTCAATCTCCTTAGAAATAAGCCCAGCTAGCAGCTCAATGTTAGCCTGGATCTCTTGAGCATAGATCTGGATCGAGACCTCCTCCTTCTTCTTATGAAATTTCTCCTTGATCGAAGCCAGCACTTTCTCGTAGGCACTAACTACCTCCTTCTTTCCGGCTCTCACGGCACGCTTAACCTCAGCCTCCTTGTTAGCAAGTAACTCTTTGTTTGATAAAATAAGCTCATTAACTTGAGCATCAGCGGTTCGTTTGGCACCCTCCAAAGCCAGGACCCTGTTCCCTTTTACCTTCAACTCTAGGGACAGATCAGCGATCCTCCCTTCCCGGGATTCCAGCTGGGACATCAGCTCTCCAACCTTAGTCTGGAACTTCAAAGTATCAGACCTGGAGCGATCAAGTAAGTCCGTAGTCTCCTGAAACGTAGCCTTCACATCTTCAACTTCTTGAACATCCGGGAAGCCATCAAAAAGACCCTCATACTTCACCGTAGATCGATTGATAGCACTAGCAAGTTGGGGAAAACATAAGAACCCCCAGTTAAAATTATCATCACGAATGAATTCAACAAAAAACGCACGTATATCCAGACTTACCTGACCCAGGTGATACGACACGTCCAGGTACCCGACCTTGTTCCTCAGATTGTTGATAGCAGGGAAGGGACACCTCAGCTGTTTCATATGCCTCATCAGGGTAGCTAAACCCCAGTTGTCATCAAGTACTGAACGTGGCCCAGAATGTGTAAAGCTCCAGGCACCTTGACCTCCTCTGGAAGATGAGGAGGAAGGCCTGGCCGCCTTGTCACCTGAATTAGAACGGACCCTCTTAGCCGAAGGGTAATCAGATTCCTGGCTTCCCCTAGAAACGTGGGGGCTGGCTTCAGTCCTTTGAGGAATGTTATCATCTATCACAGCTATCTCTTTTCCGCGAGACTCAAGTTTCACCGGTTCTCGAGCATCAGTCCCAGCTTCCTTACCCTGAAGCAACGGGGTATCTTTGATCATGGAAAGAGGAACAGCAGAAGTCGGGGGCCTGGATGAACCATCATCCAGCATCTCTCTGATTGAAGCCCGAAAGGAGCCAGCAGAGGCCTTGCCATTAAGACTGCTGCGGGAGTGAGAGCCTCCTGAAGGTTTGTTCTGGCGTGATCTAGCATCAGTGGACCGGAAGGAAGGTTGAAGTGGCACTTTTTGAGTAGTTTCAGAAGTGCTAATTTTGGTGGAAATGTCGATAGGAACTTCGTCTTCAGAAACTGTCCAAAAATAAAATAACAATAAAAGTGAAAGCCCCGTATTAGTTGTTGGTCGCTCTGAATCCTGACTAAACAATAAAAAAAAAAACAAAACAACAAAAATGAGATACCTACCTTCAAGTTGATGAACGGAGATCTGATCAGGGTACGACAGTTGATAGAGTTCGGGGACACGGGCTTTACGGATTCTAATAGAGGGGAAAGCGGACCAATTAGGGGATCCTTGCTTCAGCCTTCTGACCAATGCTCTCACTAACTTAAGAGGAAGCTGAGGAGGGTCCACAAAACCTGAAAAAGAAAACAAAGTACCCATTGAAGAATTATAACAAAAGAAACACGAAACATAAAAAAGATGATTTGGAATTGTCCCTAACCAAGGATACGACCCCAGGAGGTACGCATTACACGACCATCCGGGACAGTGGTAGGGTATGTTTTCACAAAGAAAAACTTTTGTCTCCAAAATTCGTTATTGACAGTAAAGGAAAAGATTCCACGACCGCGGCGAGCCGCAAGGTAATAGGTAACTCCAGCCCCTTAGTCGGATTACTCTCTTTAATAGTATAAAGACTAACTAGGTCACGGATTCCGAGACTAATCCCCTCTTCCCGAGACCTAGTGATCAAACCTAGGACAACACGGATAACGGAGGGGCAGAGTTGAGGAAGGGCGAGACCGTAACGGTCAAGTAGGTCCAGTAACAGAGTGGGAAGGGGAAACCTAAGATGAGAATTGGTAATATAGTTATCATGAACACAAAACCAGCCTGGAGGGGCCTGTTCAGGGGTCTCGAGAGGCGAAGCAACAGCCAATAGCTCCTTAGGACCCCCAGCCTTAGCCATCAGGTTAAACACTTCCGGTGGCGTAAGACTCGAAGGCTGGTGAGGCCCAAAGGAGATGGCCCCAAGCTCCGAAATCATGAGAGCCCGGGTGACCATTTCAGTTTTAATCGCAACAGCGGTCGCCTTATCGACCACCGTTTTCTGTCTCCTTTTGCGATTTCGAGCCCCACGAGGAGCCTGAGAGCTCCTGGCGTCGCTACCAGTAGACTCCATGATGGGGGTAATCGAAAAAGGAATAGCAAACGAAAAGGAAAAACTAGAGGAAACTGACATAAAGGGGTTGATTTCGCGATATGAAAAACAGAGAAGCCTAAACAACTCTAAAAATTTAAATGATAAAGTGGTGGAGAAGGTCAAGAGAGAATGTTACCTGGGAGATCGTGGAGCGTGTGATGATGGAGGAGCAGTTAATGACTACTTATAACCTTTCAAATCACTGTAATTCTCGACGTAAAACTTTTCGCTTCCCTCCATCACAGCCGTCCGATCAAAGGAAATCAATCTCAGCCACTGAATTTTAAAAGGCGTATCTCCACGTGTAAGATCAGGAGTTATCGCGATCGCCTCCGTATCTAAGCCTGATTTGTGCGTAAACCTAGGAGGCTCCTAGGTTTAGGCACAGGGGGCAATTGTTGGGCCGAATTCGCCCTTGGCCCATTAACAAGGAAGCACAAGCAGCGGCTGGGCCGAGAAAAGGAGCAGCCCATTAGCAGAGCCGAAACCTGTTGAAGACAACGCCGTCTTAGTGGTTAGGAAGGTTGCTTCAGGTGAGAGATCTCCGGAGGAGATCCAGGGAGCGGGAGGCCTAGTCGAATGCGGAACCGAAGAAAGATATAAGAAGAGAGGAGAGGGGAAGGAAGAACGGGACTCTCTTCCTCTCGAGATCATTTTACAAAACCTAAGGCAATTAGCTAGCGTTCTTGAATAGTTTAATTCCCATCTCTCTTGTAAAACAGCTTTCGGTAACACTTAGAAATATCTTTATTCTCTTAAGCCCTGAGGCTCTTGTAATCTCTTTTTAATAAAAGTTATAAATCAAGATCTATTGTCTATTGATTGTCATCAAGTTGGTTCTAACGGGATTCAACCCTTTTTGTTCCACAAATTCATTCCTTGTTTCTATCCATTAATCAATTGTGAGATTTAGCCCTCATATTAACCCTATAGGTTACATTAGATCTCCATAATCCAGGAGTCAGCATCTGGACCCTTTTAAGGTCTTCATTAGTTCGGGTTTTGTAGAAGCCTAACGGGCTCCGAAGCCTTCGATGACTTAGGCCTTTGAACATTAGGTCTTCAAGGCCTCTTGTTTACTTGAGGCTTTTGGCTGCCTGGTTTCGAATGGTTGGATTTTAAGACCTTTATGATTCTCAGGTTTCTAGGAACCTGATTTTGCATGATGAGTTTTTAAGACCTTTTGAATGTTTAGGTTTCTAGGAACCTGAATTTGAATGATAGGATTTTAAGACCTTTCAAATGTTTAGGTTTCTAGGAACCTGAATTTGAATGAAAGACTTTTAAGACTTTTACAAAGGTTTAGGTTTCTAGGAAACTGAATTTTAATGATAGGTTTTTAAGACCTTTCGAATGTTTAGGTTTATAGGAACCTGACTTTGGATGATAGGATTTTAAGACCTTTTGAATATCCAGGTTTCTAGGAACCCAAATTCACTAAGACATTAAGGGATGGTAGGAAAATATTACTTAACCATTTTGCAATGCAGATTCATGTCTCAAATTTTAAAATCGAATTGTCTGAATGTGCCAAGGCCTAATGGTTAAATGTCTGATGACCGAAACACATGTTCATCTAGATGCCTGGATAGTTAGAATGATGGTACTTAATGAGGTGGGGGCTGAACTCATACGAAGAGCTGCCTACGTACCCTGTCATGGGATCAAGCCTAACCTAGTTCGATGTTTTCTGGTACCTAATGGTAGTATTTCTTGAGATTCATGGCATTCCATGATCTTATCTCTGGTACCTTGGTTACCTTTATGAGCTTATAGACGCCAGGTCGTACCACATGGGTGATCCAATACGGACCTCCCAGTTGGTCCTTAGTTTTACAGCGCCTCGCTCTTTGGTGTCATCAAACACTTTTCGGAGTACGAGGTCTCTGATCATGAACCTTTGTGGTCTGACCTTAGAATTGTAATGTCGTGCCATCGCTTGCTGATAGTTTTGGATGCGAGCGAAGGCTTGGTCTCATCGTTCCTAAATTAAGTCGAGGTTATCTATGAGTAATTGGTTGTTGGCCTCTGGGTTCGATACGCATAGGCTTCATCGGAGGCTTCCAACCGAGACTTCGGCGGGAACGACAACTTCCATCCCATAGGCTAGAGAGAAAGGGGTCTCTTACGTAGCTCTACGCGGGGTGGTTCGACATGCCCAAAGAACCTCAAGAAGTTTCTCGGCCCAAGATTTCTTTATGGTACCTAGGCATTTCTTTAGGTTGGATAATATTGATTTATTAGCTGCCTCCGCTTGGCAGTTCCCTTGGGGGTACTCGGAGTAGAGGTAGTGAGGCGTAAGTTCCAAGTGTCACCGAACGCTATGAAATCATCGGATATGAATTGAGACCCGTTATCGGTAACGATTTCATATGGGACTCTGTGGCGACATATGATATCTCGCCATACAAAGGTTTCTACTTCGACTTTAGTGACTTGTTGAGGAGCTTCCGCTTTTATCCACTTGGTGAACTAGTCGGTTAGGACTAGCAAAAAGCGTAGCTTTTTCTGTCCGCCTGATGGCATGAGTGGTCCAACGATATCCGTGGACCATCTCATAAATGGATAGGGTGCCGATATTGAGGATAGTTTCTCAGTTGGCTGGTGGATTATCGGGGCATGTCTTTGACACTTATCACATTGGGAGGAGTACATTTCGCAGTTTGCTGTTATAGTTGGCCAGAAATAGCCTTGTCTTTTGATTCGGATGGCTAACGCTCCACCACCAGAGTTGTTTCCGCATGACCCTTCATGTACTTCTGCCATGAGTTTAAGGGCATCGAGGCCGTGAACGAACGTTAGGTATGGCCCCGAGGCGCTTCGTTTATAGAGGTTGGATTCAATTATGCAATACCTTGCGCTTAACACTTTGAGTTTTCGAGCCTCCCACTTGTGTGTGTGGGGGGGGGGGGCTATACCCTCCCGAATGTATTTCATAATGGGAATTGTCCAATAATCTCTTCCAAGTATCTTGTCATGAAGAGATATGGGAAGATTTTGTGTCAGTTCGTTTACGGGTTCCAGGTCACTATCTAACTCTTTGTGAGTCGGGATCGTGTCCCAGGAGGTGTTCTGGGAATTAGGCTCCATAGAGTCTTTATTCTTAGCAATACCTTCTATGCTCGTATCATGAGTTTTGATCGTGCCCCTAGAGGTATCATGGGAACTAGATTGCGCCCTCGAAGGCTTATCTTTTGAAACTGCGGATTTTGGTTTTTGAGAACAAAAATGTGGTGAGAACTTGGGTGAGAGCTTCATTTTGGATGGCTACGTTAGCTATTAACTCAGGCTGGGTGGCCATCTTTCGTTCTTTCGATTCACTTTCTATCTTGTCTTTGATGCCTATATCGATGCTAGGCATATCTATACCCTCTACAGGTATGATTCGTTTAACAAGGGGGTTCTAGGTGGAGGCTAATGCTGCTAAAGCGTAGCGGAGGATTTTTCTCCGTGCAGAATCCTTGTTAGCTCGAATTTCTCGAACTGTTTTGTGACGTTTTGGACGACCTCAAGATATGCCCCTATTCTCTCATCCCTTGTTTTGTATTCTCCATGAAATTGGCTAGCAACTAGCTGAGAGTCGCTATATGCATTTAGTTCTCGGATCCCTAGTCCTATTGCCAATTTTAAGTCTGCGATGCGCTTCGTATTCAGCTTTGTTATTTGAAGCGTTGAAGCCTAATCTATAAGATTGCTCGATTATTTCGCCCGTTGAGGAAGTTAGTCTTAAGCCGACTCTGGAGCCATGTTTCGAGGAACCTTTATCAACGTGGAGGGTCCATTATAGGGCTATCGAATCGGTATTGACATATTCGGTAGCTAACTCGATGACAAAGTCAGCTAGAACCTGAGCTTTAACTGCGGTTCGAGGTCGATACTCTATGTCGTATTCGCTGAGCTGGATGGCCCATTTAGCAAGGCATCCGGATTGGCTAGGGCTGTGTAATATCGAGCGTAAAGGCTAGGACGTTATTACGACAATTGAGTGCGATTGGAAGTATGGCCGGAGCTTTCTGGCTGTCGTGACTACTGCCAGGGTTATCTTCTCCATAGCCGATTACTGCGTTTCGGCATCGATCAGACTTTTACAAGTGTAGTAAACAGGTTTCTGTTCATTCTGTTCATTCTGCTCTTCTCTCACCAGTATTCTGCTAACAATATCTGGGGAAACGACAATGCAAAGATACAAAAGTTCTCCCTCGACAGGCTTGGAAATTATCGGAGGCTCGGAAAGGTAAGCCTTATGTTTGTTGAAGGCTTCTTCGCATTCGTCGTCCCATCGAACTTTTTGTTATTTCGCAGGAGTGTGTAGAATGGAAGACATTTATCGGTGGACCGGGAGATGAATCGATTTAGGGCTGTAATTCGTCCGGTCAATCTTTGCACCTCCCTAGTCGTTCTTGGTGACGGCATTTCTAGGAAGGTGGCTATCTGGTTGGGGTTAGCTTCGATTCCTTGCTCGGTTACGAGGTATCCCCAGAACTCTCCAGACTGTACCTCGAAGGTGCATTTAGCGGGGTTAAGCTTCACATCGTACTTATTAAGGATATCAAAACATTCTTTAAGATGATTGTCGTGATCATCTCCGTTGGAGGATTTGACCAGCATGTCATCTATGTAGACCTCCATCGTGTTTCCAAGTTGTTGGGCGAACATTTTGTTCACGAGTATTTGGTAGGTGGCTCCGGCGTTTTTTAACCCAAAGGGCATGACTTTATAACAGTAGGTTCCCCGTTCTGTTATAAAGGCAATTTTTTCTTGATCCTCAGGGTCCATCATTGTTTGATTGTATCCTGAGAAAGCGTCTATTAAGGTTAGTAACTGACGACCCGCGGTTGCTTCGACTAAACTATCGATATGAGGTAATGGGAAGCTGTCTTTGGGACATGATTTTGTTCAGGTCGGTAAGTCGACACATGTTCTCCATTTCTCGTTTTTCTTTTTGACAACTACCAAGTTGGCTAGTCAATCAGGATAATGGACCTCTCGTATTGCGTCTGCTTTCATTAATCGGTCAACGTCTTCATTGACGACTTGAACTTTTTCATGGCCAAGCTTGCGCCACTTCTATTCTACGGGTTTAAACGTCAGGTCTACGTTAATCTTGTGTGTAGTTACCCGTGGATCGATACCTTTCATGTCGCTGGTGCACCATGCAAAGGTTTTGACATTATCTTTAAGGAAGCATACAAGCTTATCCTTGATTTGGGAGGATAACTATAACCCAATGCAGACGCATTTTTCAGGGTGAGCTTCGTCGATGCAAACTTTCTCGGTGAGGTTCCGTGGGGGACCTCGGATGTTTTGTTGCATCGTTTGCTGCTCTCAAATTTGTAATTGCCATTGGGCGGACTCCCTGATGATTTTAACACCTCCCAAGTAACAGAATCTAGATATTTTCTGGCTACTCTAGATCGTAGCTACCCCGTCTAGGATTGGGAATTTTACACATTGGTGATATGTTGATGCAACTTCCTTCATCTTATGAATCCAGGGTCTCCTCAGGATTGCATGGAATGGGGCTGGTTTGTAAATTACCACGAAGTTTATCATCTTTATAACCCCTCCAGCTTTCATTGAGAGTTTGATGGTTCTCGGAGAAGTGGTCGTTTCTCCGGAGTAACCCACGAGGTTAGCTTTATGACTGGAGATCTCGTAATCATCTATCTCCATTCCTTTCAAGGCGTTATAAAAGATAAGGTCAGCAGAGCTTCCGGTGTATACCATTAGCTTCGGTACTTCGAACCCAGCTACATTAAGGGTTATGACTAGGGCGTCGTCATGAGGTCGGTCGAGTTCTAGTGTATCGCTTTCCCAGAAGGAGATCTTAGTGTTAGGCTGTTGTACGGATGGCCTTGATCGAACACTGGACTCGGCCTTCCGTAGGTGACCCTTAATTGAATTCACGGATTCTTGACAAATGTCTGAGCCTCCGAGAATGTAGTCGACCCTCGAGTCAGAAGATTGTCGATTCGAGGCCTTTTCGAATAAGGCATCTACCGTTCCTTCAGGTAGAGGCTTCGTGGCCTCAATACGGAGGCTCTTTACTTCGGAAAATTTCTCGATGATCATGTCGATTCTTTTCTTGGGAGCTAGAGGTGGCGAGTCGGTTTCCTTCTCAGGTCACCTGTTCCGCTTCGGAGAAGCCTCCCTTGGGGCTCTCTTTTCGAAAGGTACATGTTTCTTCAGGTCTACATTTTTTATTTTCCCAGCCCCAAATTTTGCCGCTAAATGGCACTGAAGGTCCCAAAATTCTTCTGTGGAATGACCCTTCCTTTCGTGATAAGAACAAAATTTGTTCTCATCGAATGATTTGGTCCAGGGAGCCTTGCCTGCTGTCCCAACAAGTTTGTCTTGTTGTGACTCATCGACTGCATACGAATACTCACCCTGGGTTTGGTTATTACGGAAATTACCCTTCTTAGCTGGACCTTTCATCTCTTGAGGGTCAACTTTAAAAAAGATCTGAGGTTTCTTGTGGATTTTATCCATTGTTGCGGTTTCCTCCTCGAGAGTGATGAATCGGGATGCTCTGTGAAGAGCATCGTCAATCGTGAGAGGAGGGTTGATAGTGCGCTCCGACCAGAACTCCGATTGGTACCGGAGCCTTCTCCGGAGAGCTTCCATAGCTACCAGATCATTGGGGTTCGAGAGTTTGGTTCAGAAGCCTGCTTTCGAATATGGGTCGAGTATTGCTTTACAAAAACGCTGGTTAGCTGGTCAAAGCTATCTATTGAGTTTGGCTCGAGGTCTGAGAACCATTCGAGGGTTGTGCTAGTTAGGTTTTCAGCGAAGGTTCGACAGTAACCTGCGTTGCACTCTTCGCGAGTGAAGTGGGCCTTAACGATGACCAATCTAAAGGCTCTTAAATGAGCCTTAGGGTCCAAGATCCCATCGTATTCAGGAATTCAATTTTTTCTTGTATCTCTTATATAAGAGTTTGCGATTCTATCGGTAAATGGGGTCCCTCGGGTTTTCTCGATTATACTTTCGATTTTAGGAGTTGAGCTCGTAGCCTTATGGACCTGCGCGTTCAGCTTCTGGAGAGCCGCGTGCATTCTTTCCATGTACCTTCAGATAACATCAGGCCTATCTAAATGGAGGGCGACTGAGTCGTCAACAGGTACCTGTCGAGAAGGTTGTTGTTGAAACCAGCCTAGGTTACGGTTCTAGGTATCTGGGGAGCCCGGTCTTTCTCTCCCTCTTGGGCAACTTTGCCGCGTGTGGTCAGCTTAGAGACCTAGTGATGCAACCCTGGATCTCTGAAACTGGAAAACAGAACCTTTCGGAACTGAATTTAGATTAGGACCTGCGAAAGACAGATGTCGAATTCGATAATTAAAGAAGAACAAAGGGATAAACGTTTTAGATCTAGAGAATTAACTCTATATTTGATACTGAAACAAGTTTCGCTTTGG